>CM034001.1:12411393-12426186 GCA_019603395.1 Cyrtorhinus lividipennis
ATAGTGTCAGAAGGGGGCTCTTATCAGTCAGCTGATGATAGGCAGAACATACAATTTCTCTCTACTTCCGTGGTCTTCAAATCCATTGGAAGAGTCTCTCCTGACCAGAAATCATTTTCGAAATCCACAGTATCTGTCACCCATCAACCGAAATGACTTGACAACCGATGGAAAAATAAAAGTGACTCCTTCCTGTATGAAAGGCACACACTGGTATGCCGGAAAGTGTTGTACCCGCATGCTGTGACGAAAAAAAAAAGTGTTTGCGCGGTTTACGGTCAGATGAAACCCAGTGGGCGTGCAGAAAGCAAAGGGCCGTCGACAAAGACCGAATAGAGTTTTGTTATACCAACCACAAAGTGGACCACTGAATATTGCTCCCGTTTCACTTTTTTTATAAAATATCCCCTCCGCTCAACAGTTTGTCCACCTTTCCACTGCTTTCAACTCTTCTGAACAGTATTTATTTACGCTTATATTTTCCTCTGAAATATCCTTTAGATAATTCATTATTGTGACAAGAGCAGCGAATGAACCCACGGTGAAGAGGGAAATAGATGAGAAAACGCTGCAAATTCATACACAGGGGTGGTTAATCCTCGGACCAGAAGCATGGAGACTAATTTGAAGATAGATTTAGCGTCCATAACCTCTTCCGATGGGCGGCAATCGTTCCTGGACCCGTCTGAATGGGTTCAGAGTCCAAAATATAGTGGAAAATGATACCCCACGTGACTAGGTACCAGAAATCTCGAAAACACATATTTGAAATGGGTACCCATTATGACCTTCAACCTCATCCAGAGGGCGCCCATCGGTCCAATTTGGTCCGATCGGGTTGAAAAGTTTCGAGGTGAGGATCAACTAGAGCCGGAAATGGGTCCCTGACCAAAATTTCAGATTTTTAAAACGTTTTTCTTAACCCGCTTTCTTGTTTGTCTGTTTGTCCGCGAAATCTTTCAACTCAAATTTCGACCATTTATCGGCAATCTATAGTTCTGAAACTTTACATATAGATCAGAACCAGAATGCAATATTATAATACTTTGATGAGGATTACCCCCCCCCCCCCCGGGGGGGGGAATATCTACATTGTTCATCGAGGTTCTTCAATAAAATTTTACGATTACAAATTTCTAACGAACAAAACTAAAAAGTAGAAATAATAGTCATGAATAAAAAAACTTTTATAAAAACAACGTTTTTCTATGCACTAAAAAGTAGAAAATAATTTTCCTATGAGCTGGCAGAATTCTGATATAAATTGGTCACATTATGGTAACAGACTTTTAACAATTTCCAATTCTTAAACGAAAAACGTTGGCGCATTATTGTAATTATATTATGAATGTTCATTTTAGAATCATGTAAATATGAGATTTAATGAGTAGTAACTTAACTACTGTTTTATTCTGACATATTATTAATTTACAAATTATCTATGATAATTATTAATATAATTGAACATATGATTATATATTTTATAAATCACTAATGTGATGTAATGAAACATTTTTAGTAAACTATGAAATATATTAATTACTTTAAAGAAAATTTTATTTCTGACAAATTATGTAACAAATATGTTATTGAAGAATTATTGTAAAATCTTGATTTTAATGTCATTATAGAAAAATTGAATTCGTTATAGATTATATTATTGCATATGATTATATAACATGATTTCTAATGTTACAATTCTATCGTAAATGTATAACTGATATATGTCAACTGAATAATATAAAGAAATTCATTTATAAATGTGACTATTAAAGATCTATTATACATGCGCCCAACGTTTTTCGTTTTATAAGGATTGAAATTGTTATAAAGTCTGTTACCATAATGTGACCAATTTATTCAAAAATTCTGCCAGGCTTATAGGAAAATTATTTTCTACTTTTTAGTGCATATGAAAAACGTTGTTTTTATAAAAGTTTTTTTAATCATGTACTATTATTAGAGCTATTTCCCCTAATCCCGAATTTTTGAACAACCTTCTGGAAACTTTTTTTTTCCATTAAGTTAACATTCGAGAGAGTTCAACCCTCGACAATATGTCTCGAGACAAAAGGCCTTTCTGGATCGCTAGATAGGTGAACACCCTCCTTTGGAGCCAATGCCGTAGGTATCTCATATCCTGAAAGTGACACACAATCTGTTTGAAATTTCAAACCCCACTGGGTGCACGGTACGCCAAACTTGGAAGTCAATTCAGCACCGCTCACGTGTATCATCTCCTACACATGAGAAACCCTCGTGGAAGTGAGCGGATTTAATATGTTGGCCCGACGGTATTAAGTTTAGAATGAAAATTTATGCGCTTCAAAGGCAAAAAGAGCTTTGTATGTTTACGTCAAAAGCCCGGCGAAATGTAAAACGCGTAGAAAAGCTACTGCTTCTGGACCTCTGGTGAACGATGAGGGAGTGAGGAACTGAGTTTCGTGATGAAGAGTTAAAATCACGCACTACGTAACTTTGAAGAATATCCATTTCATTAAGGGTTGACCATCGACATTTTCATTGAGAGTGGAGTAGGGTTTTAAGTTAGTCTAATTTTCTTCACTATTATCGTATTGTGGACGACGTTTCTTTGCTATTCAGAGCCATCAGGACACTTTGCTGCACCGATAGGTCACTATCATCTATTATTCACTGTAAAAGAGCAGCCGAAAAAAGGAAATAAGTCAGGTAACACTAGATAACGTGGAACCAACACGAAACCCGGGAAACGACGGAAAACCATACGAACATCAACATGGCAGACATCTCTTGCTTACCTAGAACAAAAACAACAAACAAAATGAGAAAAGTACAGAAAACCTGCGGATTTGTTAATTCAAACTTTAGACATAGAATGATGGCAAATATACGAATAGAAATCATAGAAATTGTCAACGATAAGAAGAGTTTATGATCAAAAATTTCTGCATATTATTGAGGAATGGCTGATTGTTCTAAGTAGCGCTCCCTCGCGGGGAATAGTGGAAAAAACGCTGCATATACTTTCACAGGGGTTGGTTATGCCTGGCGCATGGAGACTCATTTTTCAACATGGGGAAAATGGAGGTAACGGTGGGTGTGGCGGTTACCGGACCATTCAAATCGATTCAGGGTCCATAAATTACTGGAAAATGATACCCCACACGCCTAGGTACCAGAAATCCCGAAAACACATATTCAAAATGGGGATAGTTACTAATTTTGACCCATAACTTCTTCCGGTGGGTGCCAATCACTCTGGAACCCATTTCATTGAATTCAGCGTCCAAAATTTAGTAGAAAATGATATCCCACAAGCCTAGATCGCCCAAAATCTCGAAAATCCATTTTTCTAAATACACATTTTGAAATTGAGGACCAACAAGAGCCGGGAACGGATTTTTCGGATTTTTAGATAATTTTCTACAACCAAAATCGGAAGGCGTCCAGCAAAGATCCAGAAAAAAAATCTGCAAATTCTTACACACGGGTTGGTTATTCCTCGAATGGAGGAAACAGTGGGTGTGGCGGGTCCCAGACCCATTCCAATCGATTCAGGGTCCAAATTTAGTGGAATATGATACACCACAGCCTAGGCACCAGAAATCTGACACATACAAAGGGTGGTTATTTGACCCTTTTGACCATAACTTCTTCCGTGGTGGTGCCATCGTTCTGGGACACACATCATTGAATTCAGCGTCCAAAATTTAGTGGAAAATGATACCCCCACACGCCTAGGTAGCAGAATCCCGAAAACACCTAATCAAATTGGGTAATAAATACCCAATTTGACCCATTACTTCTTCCAGTAGGTACCAATTGTTCTGGGACCCATTTTATGGATTCAGCGTCAAAATTAGTGTAGTGGAAAATGACACCCCACTCGCCTAAATCACCCAAAATCTTGAAAATCCATTTTTCAAAAAACACATTTTGACCCCTACCCCCTCCAAATTAGGTCCGATCGGGCTGAAAAGTTTCGAGGACCCATCTCGGCTGGGAACAGACCCCTGACCCAAATTTCAGAATTTTAGAAAATATCTACTACCAAAAGCGGCGCCGACGATGGACGGCGTACGGCGGACGGACATTGACCTTTTTTGATCAGGACATCATGAAACGTCCAGAAAAAAATTTTGAGCCAAATCGGAGAGGTTGACCTTTATCATGAAAACATAGGTTGATTATTCAAGGAATAACCAACCAAAATTGGGCCGAATTGGAGAGATGACTTTTTGCATGAAATATATTGGGCGAGTTGGGGAAAACTAGGACTCCAAGGCGGACCAACATTTCAAATTTGAAGTCTATCCTAGGAGTTTGTCGGAAATTTTTGTAGGCCCAACCGAATTTATATTCATACTCCCCCCTCCTCCTCCTGCGGCACTCGAATTTGGTCCGATCATTCAAGGAATGGCCAACCAAAAATTAACGAATAATAAATATACCGGAATATAATTATGGGATCGCTTGCAAGTATTAATAATTTAGTTACCAATATGGCGGTACTGGACCAACGAGATCTTTCACGGATTTTAGAAGAGAAATAAGACCTGGCAAGCGTGACCTGGCAGTTGCTATCCACATTCAATCAGAAACATAATAATTTCCCCCCAAGTTGAGCGTATTCCGTCTGACAACCGCTGCGAGCTCTATGGAACTTCACTACAGATCCGGCCGAATTGGCTTACTTCGGAAACGGGAGTTGGATCCCACTGAACGAGAAGTTAAGCCAAGCGTGCACTTGGCAGATTTCGAGTGGAAAAGGCCCAAGGGGTTCCGAAGGCAATTCACCTTTCCTGATCGGAAAAGGCCGGACCCTCTCCTCACGAAGAAAACGCTAGATACACAGGGCTGTTCGCACTGAAGAATCTTCCTCTCTTCTCAACTGGAGGATAAGAAGGGACACAACCAACATTACGGAGACAAGAGGAATATCAATACGTGCGTTGGGAATCTAACTGAATTCTCCTTCAGCTACTTTCTTACTCCCCCCACTTTGGAGATATCGCATTAGCCATCCCCAGGGTTTTCAGTTTTGGGCTGTAGGCTGCAAACCATCAAATGGCTTGTGGTGCACATCGTACTGGTTACTCTTTTCCAAAATACTAACAGTAGGAATTTTGGTGCACAATATCATCGCAGGTTTGCAGGAGTTGGTCCCCTATTAAGCCTGATCATACTCATCCGTTTGGGAGGACACAGAAACGTCTATTCAGAGAAGACCCAATCAGAATCGTTTTGATTCTTGAACGCACTGTACTCTCGTTCTTCGCCGTTTCACCATACTCATCTTGTCCTTCACACATTCAAACAGTTAGAACGTAGATGATGAGGAAGGAGGTAACGACAGTTCAATTATGTGGCCATGATACGAGTAATAATGACTATTAAATGGTTATTCCTTGAATAATCAACCAATGTTTTCATGCAAATACACTCTCCAATTTGGCCCAAATTTTTTTTCTAGACGTTTCAAGCTGTCCAAATCAAAATAAGGAAAATTTCCGTCCGCCGTACATGCCGATTTTGGTAGTAGACAATTTTCTGAAAATTTGAAATTCAGGGATTGAACATGCAATCTTCTGGGCCTGGACGGGTCGTAGACAAATAGTACGGCTTCATCTGGACGTTTCAAGGTGTTTAGATCAAAATGAGCAAATGTCTGTCCGCCGTCCACACCGATTTTGAAAGTGTACAATTTTCTGAAAATCGGAAATTCGGGTCAGCGAACCGTATTCCGCTCTAGTTGGTCTTCAAAACTTTCCAGCCCGATCGGACCAAATTTGAGGAGGGTACGGGTTAAAATTTGTTTTCAAAAAATGGGTTTACGAGGTTTTTGGCATATTAGGCATGTGGGGTATCATTTTCGACTAAATTTTGGACACAGAATCCAATGATACGGGTCCCGGAACGATTGGAACCCACCGGAAAAGGTTTCCGGTTACCCATTTCGAATGTGTTTTTGAGATTTCTAGTACCTAGGTATGTGGAGTATCATTTTCCACTAAATTTTGGACCCTGAATCGATTGGAGTGGGTCCGGGACCCGCCAAACCCACTGTTTCCCCCATTTTCTGGAAAAAAAAAAAAAAAAAAAAAAAAAAAAAAATTGGGCGTTTCAAGGTGTCCAGATCAAAATTCGCAAATGTTCGCCGTACATGCTGATTTTGGTAGTAGAAATTATTCAAAAAAACTTAAATTTGGGTCAGGGACCCGTTTCCGGCTCTAGTTGGTCTTAGAAACTTTTCAGCCCGATCGGACCAAATCTGAGAAGAGTTGGGGTCAAAATGTGTTTTCAAAAAACGCTGCAAATTCTTACACAGGGGTTGGTTATTCGTCAGACCAGGCGCATGGAAACCTATTTAAAAACATGGGGGAAATGGGGAAAATGGTGGGTGCGGTGGGTCCCAGACCCATTCCAATCGATTCAGTGTCCATGATTTAGTGGAAAATGATACCCTACACTCCCAGGTACCAGAAATCTCATAAAGACATATTTAAAATGGGTAATATATACCCAATTTGACCCATAACTTCTTCCAGTGGGTGCCAATCGACCTGAGACCCACTTCATTGGATTCAGCTTCCAAGATTTAGCGGAAAATGACACCCCACTCGCCTAGATCGCCCAAAAACTCGAAAATCTATTTTTCAAAAAACACATTTTGACACCTACCCCACCCAAATTTGGTCCGATCGGGCAGAAAAGTTTCGGGGACCGTCCTAGGCCGGGAACAGACCCCTGACCCAAATTTCATTTTTAGAAATTTTTCTACTACCAAAAACGGCGCGGAAGGCGGACGTCATACGGCGGACGGACATTGACCTTTTGGTTGGTTATTCATTGAATAATCAACCTATGTTTTTTTTATATAGACACCATGAAACTTCCAGAAAAAAATTGTGAGCCGAATTGGTGACCTTTTGCATGAAAACGTAGGTTGATTATTATTCAAGGAATAACCAACCAAAAGGAATTTTTGTGGAGTCAATAAATCTTAAATATTCGTCAAAAAATTGATGCTATCGATGAGACTCTTTTGTGCACAGTTGTTATTTACATAGCCGCTTCATTACTTCATGAGTGAACAGATATCTGGATGGGGACTACCATATTTTCCAACCTAAACTCCTTTTGATCTCGTCTTTTCTCACGTCAGTACCTAGTAAGATTACCCGCCAACGTTCATTTAGTTCATTTACCATAATATTTTCCCTTTTGCCACAGTCCACGGGAAATGGAAAGACTCGACAGAATTGGAGTTCTCCGCTAAGGGAAGCGAAAAGCGTCGTTTTCTGTAAAAAGGAAACCCCCATCGGAGTCCCGAGCACTCACGGAAATTGTCCCCAGTACCTTTGGGCGGGAATGTGAACAGGATGGGAAACTGTTAGTGATAAAAACGAATAGAGGAAGAATAGAGTCGAATGAAAAAAGGAAATTCCCGAGGGCACCTCCAGGTAACGTGAGTTATAAGGCAACTTTTGAATGTGAAGAGTTGAATGTATCGTGCGGAGGTTACAAGGAAGTAGGTAACGTATCGGTCTGCTTTCAGATCATTTATCAGTTCAGGCGGAAAAGCGGATTCACAGCGAGAGTGCTATGTTGAAAATTCACTCGCTTGGTTCCGAATTAATGCTGTTTTTGAAAAATGAGAGGTATACACTCCATCAGTCCATGGTGAACTATGTTTCTTACACATCATCAGCGCAACATACTCCAGGTGTCCTAAGAGACCAGGAAAATTTGAGATGTGCGTGAGCAAGGGGTTAGTTATTCCTCGGACCAGGCGCATGGAGACTCATTCCAATCGATTAAGCGTCCAAAATTTAGTTGAAAACAATACCTCACACGCCTAGATCGTCGAAAATCTCGAAAATCCATTTTTCAAAAAGCACATTTTGACCCCTACCCCACCCAAATTTGGTCTGATTGGGCTGAAAAGTTTCGAGGACCGACCTAGACCGGGAACAAAACTCTGACCCAAATTTCAGATTTTTAGAAAATTGTCTACTACCGAAAATGGCAAGTAATAACCAACCAAAAGTATACTCGACGGCCTTGGGACAAAAGGGGCCGTATTTTTCATCAAATCGCGATAGTTTCCAACCCACGCCCTGAATCTTCCATTCGCCTTTTGAAATGTGACGTTCGGTTTTAGTTATTTTACGATCGACCCCTGCCACGCCACCTTCTTATTAGTATTCACGTCGCTTCGTCAGGATATAAGACCGTACGCTTGGTGAATCACGACCGCTCCATTGGGAAGGTGAGGAGGGGGGGGGGGGAGCTCATCTGTAATGGTGACACCTCCCACGGAAGAATACACTGCTCCATAATCCACCACTCTTGTTTCAAATTTGTTGGAAAAAAAAATAATTGAAACGTCTGAACAGCATAACGAGGTGAATCCCCCCCCCCCCTTTGGTTGGTTATTCCTTGAATAATCAACCTATGTTTTCATGCAAATGGTCTACCTCTCCGATTCGGCTCAAAATTTTTTTCTGGACGTTTCATGATGTCCTGATCAAAAAAGGTCAATGTCCGTCCGCCGTACGCCGTCCGCCGTCCACGCCGTTTTTGGTAGTAGGAAATTTTCTAAAAATCTGAAATTTGGGTCAGGGGTCTGTTCCCGGCCTAGGACGGTTCTCCAAGCTTTTCAGCCCGATCGGACCAAATTTGGGCGGGGTAGGGGTCAAAATGTGTTTTTTGAAAAATGGATTTTCGAGATTTTGGGCGATTTAGGCGAGTGGGGTATCATTTTCCACTGAATTTTGGACGCTGAATCCAATGAAATGGGTCCCAAAACGATCGGCACCCTCTGGAAGAAGTTATGGGTCAAATTGGGTATATATTACCCATTTTGAATATGCGTTTTCGAGATTTCCAGGTACCTGGGCGTGTGGGGTATCATTTTCTACTAAATTCTGGATCCTGAATCGATTGGAATAGGTCTGGGACCCGCCGCACCCACTGTTTCCCCATTTTCCCCATGTTGAAGAAATGAGTCTCCATGCGCCTGGTCCGAGGAATAACCAACCCCTGTGTAAGAATTTGCAGCGTTTTTCTTGTAGTTGTCCTTCTTTTTTCCCGGAATTCGGTCTCACACACATTGATTAGAAGGCATCTTATCCGTGGGATCCACGAATGGCAATCGCAGGACAACTAACCGAAAAGAAAATACTGTAAGTATTCAAGTTGGCGAGGATATAGGAACTTCTTTCATAAGACTAAATATCATTTCTAAACTGGGGGAAACACTTTGGCGAAAGTAGGCGAAAAAGGTGAGGAGGGAGTCGTGAAATGCAAAGTAAACGTCTCAAGAGGGGGTCCTGAGAGTTTATCCTATTAGGTAGAGCCGATAAGTCCTTACCATCTCCTCAGGTCTTCTGGCGTGGTGTAGATAGCATTATGCTATTCCTGACTGTTGTAGTATCTCTCTTTCCTTTTTTGTTGAGACCTTCCGAAACGAACTCGATTCATAAATTATGGAGGGGAAAAAAATTATTTGGAAAGTAATTGAGATTATTGATTTCTGAATCTCGGATGAATGTCTAATTCGCACACGCATCTTGCATATTGAAAATGTTTGCATGCAACCATTGCTCCGGTTGATGTGTGCTTACAAAAGTTCTCCAATTACTTCATAGAAAAATACAACAGTTGAATGCATTATGCTCCGGAGAGCAAGGACTTAGATGGGGTCGTTGCACGATGCACGATGCAAGCCACCCCCTTTCCCCGCCGCCACTCGTCCTTCATTCCTTTGAAGGTTTAACCTTTGGCCAGGCCATGCTTTCACTTGGATTAACCCACCTTCGAGACCAGAGTTGAAGGAGTGGAAGGGGGCAATCCCGCGGAGTCGTCCCTGGCAACGCGGGCGCACTGAAGGTAATGAGGGTTACGTAAAAAAGGATCGTGTTTCTTCAGCTTGTTGACCCGTTGCCATAGTTACGACGCGGGTGCGCGAGGCTGAAGAATGTAGGAATTTTTTTCCCAACTCTCGAGGCTTTGGGCCATTCAACGACGACGCCTCTAGCGGGTTTACTTTTCAGACCTCACTTCCACTCCACGAAATCAGCTCAGAGGAGCCTTCCGGCCGAGGGAACGGAGGTCAGGGGCTCTATGCCAGATTTCTGTATTACTGCAGTGGTACAGGTGTTTAGCGAAAACATTCCCCGGAAAAACCTAAAATGTTTTGGCAGGAAAGCCTCGGGCCAGGCGCATGGAGATTCAGTCCAATCGATTCAGCGTCCCAATTTTGTGGAAAATGATACCCCACATGCCTAGGTATCAGAAATCTCGAAAAAACACATTCAAAATGGGTAGACAGATACCCATTTTGACCCGTAACCTCTTCTGTGCGCGTCAAACGTTCCGGGACCCACTTTATTGGATTCAGCGTCCAGAATTTAATGGGAAATGATGCTCTATACGATCACAAAAAAATCTCAAAAATCCATTTTTCATAAAAACTATCCTGGACTCAAGTCAATTCAATCGGTCCTGGAACCATCGCAATGGACTCATTGGGTTGGATCATTCAATGGATGGTTTGTTTTCATCGATATTCAATATTACCGAATTTCCATCGCGGTTCAGTTTGGCTTATAATTGATCTTTGTAATAGTCTAAACCAAAATTAAAGGACAAATTGTTCTCCAAAAATCCGTAAGCTACATTTAACAGGGTTCTCAGAATTCAAATACGAATCTGGACAATTTTTCGTTGAGAATTGTTTAATTAATTTACTGAAAATTTTAAAAATGAGTACCTAATATAAACTTTTATATCCGTCATCGAGAAAATGATGATTCTATGAATAAGGTGGGTGGTGCCGAATAGAGTTGGAGCACTTTCAACGTTCCCTTCCTTTTCTCCGACAACTCTCAACTGGAAGAAGAATGGCCTAATTTCCATCATTCTTATCATCCGTGTTTATACAAAATTGCTTCATTTTCTATCTATCTCTCATCTCGAGCCCCCCTCAAGCGCTTCCCACCTTCTCCTGCATTTCCGTTGTGAAATCCACTTTCTCATCTTCCTCTGCTTCCGGACACACTTCTCGCGTTAAGACGGCTGAAGTAAAAATTGCAGTCACGTCTTCCCTTCGGGGATGGGTTACTGTTTTCCTTGGAAATATAATTTCATATAACATGCGTCGCCGAGGAAACTCCTGGTGATATTATAACGTTAATATGTGGGAGAGGCGGAGGGATTTCCCAACTTATTCATGGCCCTTCTTCACTCGTTTTTTGCACCGTTCTCTCTAACATTCGTTTGTTTGTATGAAATCCACGTTCTCGAATCTCACCTTCTCTTTGGAATGCGCTCGAAATGCGAGGAGCCCTCGAGTATCGCCGATCTTTTGCCGGCATTGCGCAAAATACCGTCGTAATCAGCGAGCTGTTTGTACATACGGCATTTCGTTCATGAATTTACGTGGGTTTTACAGGGTGGTGCAGAGGAAGCGCAATATTGAATTACTGGGACACTATGAGTTGAAAATAATAAAAATTAGTATTTCATTAATTTTGGGAAAAATCGGAGTGATCGACCTCTGGAAGCATAGGTTGATTCATTCAATGAATATTCTCGTCAGACTGTTCTACTAAATGACCATAAAAACCACAATGTGCGTTTTACGACGCTCGTATGTGTGGTCTCTGTACCATTCACTATCAAGACCATGTTTTGGTTGGATATTCCATGAACAATCAACCTGTTTTCATGCAAAAAATCAATCACTGCAATAAGGCTCAAAACTTTTCCTGGCCGTTTCAAAGTGTCTAGATCAAAATAAGCAAAAGCCGTACGCCGTCTACGCCGATTTTGATGGCAGATAATTTTCTATTAATCTGAATTTTCGGTCAGGGACCCGCTTCTGGCCTTAGTTGATCCTCGAAACATTTCAGCCCGATCGGAACGAATCTGAGGGGTATGAGTCAAAATGTGTTTTGAAAAAATGTATTCTTTGACATTTTTGGCGATCGTATTCGATCAAGTTTAGGACGCTGAATCCATTGAGACGGGGTCCCGGAACGATTGGAAAGAGATTATAGGTCAAAATGGGTCTATCTACTTATCAATCAATAGGTATTTATTGTAGAAACCGTCAGGTGTTACAAAGGTTGGCTCAAAAGTGTCTGCGTAGACACATTACATTACTTCCGTTATCAATATAAAATAAACATCTCTTCATTCAAAATAGGTGAAATAACAATTAATAAAAATTCAAAAAAGTAGTCTGGTTCTTATGCACGAGGCTGCGTAATTAAAAAAACTGCTTCACTTCTACCAAGGTAACTAAATTACCGAGAAGATCATAAAAACGCCCGATTGAGAGCACATCCTCGTTATAAAATCTTTGTCTTCTTCCCGCACCATGGGACATACACAGAGGAGGTGCACAATGGTGTCCGCTTCCAACAGGTCGCACAGGGGGCTCTTGGTCCTTCTTGAACCTCACAGAGCCTTCAGGGATGCTAAGGCGAGCAAACTTCTCTCCTCCAAGTCTAATCTGGGCCACCAATCTCTTCATCTGCAGTCCAGCGTCCAGGCAGAGATACGGCGCGCTTCCAAGACCAGCGGGCTGTATAAACTGGTAATATGGGTTGAAGCGTGTGGTCCGCACTCTCTCTTCGTCCACCATCCTCGAAGCCATCCTCATCCTCATCGCCTCAATCACCACAGATTTTTCCCTTTGCAGCCGAAAGCTGCGACACCCAATTATACCTCGGATCCGGTTGACGTCCGTGGAGAGCCAGTAGACGCTGGAAGCAAATACAGGGACGTCTCTCTGGGCTCATCTCCATCAGCTTCATCCACCACCCCAAAGCCAGCTTGAGAACCTCGCTTCGAGTGTGACTCAGGTCTGGAGTGCCCCCAGAGAGAAACAAGAGCGTCTTATAAGTTCTCACTTGGACTCTTTCAATATCCTCGGTGTGGTTCATTCCCCAGACCCTGCTGTATCTATCTACTTATTCGAATGATTTATCGAAATTTCTGTTACGTAGGTGTGTAGGGGTATCATTTTCCATTAAATTCTGAACCCTGATGCTAATGGAATGGGCCCTAGACACGCTATATTCGCTTTTTTTCGATGATTTAGGTGTTCAAGGTATCGTTTTTCACTCATTTTTGGACGCTGATTCGATAGGAATGAGCCTCCATGCTCCTAGTCCAAGGAATAACCAACCCCTGTGATTATTATTTTCAACCCATTGTGTTCCACCAATTCAACATTGAAAAACATGCGTTTCCTCAGTATTACCCTGCATTATGCAAAACAAAAAGGAAGTTCGGAAGCCCTACGTACCTAAATATTTTGTCTGCTCTCCAACTTTTGACTTAACGGGTTCAGAACTCAACAAACATGTTCACTGAACTACACGTTAGTGCTTAGGTACAATTTTAACCGACCTCGGACTAATCGGAACTCGGATTAACCGGCCAACTTCATGGAACGAAAGAAACTTTATTTTTCTCTTCAAAAATTAATTCTCGGAAAATTACTTGCACCGTTTACTTTATTTCTTGTTTGTATTGGTTCTTTCCAATACAAAGGAGCGTATTTCTGAAAAATCGGAAAGACGGACAGCACTTTTCCGATCACTTTCGTTCACGCCTTGGTCTGTTCCAAATTATCAACAGTACCGGCTCAGGTCACGAGCTTTCGGATTTGTGACTAACCTTTCTCAGCCTGTGAATTTTCTTGATGGAGTGACCTATATTTTTTTCGCTCTTGTGGCTTCACGCCGTCTGAATTCTGAGAGCAACGATCGCGATGAAAATCCATTTCCGCATCAAACGCGTTTTCCCATTCACGAAGAGCTGTTTGGATTTTCGGCAAAGTGAAAGTGATTACGTTCGACGGCCTCGACGAGCTGTGCCATTTACTACGGGTCTGTAAGATGGGAGTCTCTCCTGACCCTGCCAGCTCGTGGGATCTGGATTGAAAGAATCTGTCCGTAGTGAATTCTAGCAGCAACACCAATGCAGTATATGCTTCCCACAAATAGAATATCGGGAAAGCGATAAATGACCCGTGAGTGATCTTATCGTATCAGTGCCTCTTAGCTCCTTCTGCCACTAGTAAAATCAAACCACTATTCAATACTAGTACTTTCTTTTAAAACAGAAAATAGAGATCTCAGGCATTTTGCCACCTTAGCACAGTCCATCCGTATATCTCGTTCACAATTTGTTTATTCAGCCTCGATGAATAACTGTCCCTTCCGAATGGCTAAACGGGAACAACTAGGGATGAACGATATCGAGACGGTATCAATACTTTTCATCCGATACCGACCATTTTGGTATCGATACTCCGCTTTCGATACCGATACTGGTATCGGTAAAAAAAAATCTGCAAATTCTTACACACGGGTTGGTTATTCCTCGAATGGGGGAAACAATGGGTGTGGCGGGTCCCAGACCCATTCCAATCGATTCAGGGTCCAAAATTTAGTGGAATATGATACCCCACACGCCTAGGCACCAGAAATCCTGACACACAAAATGGGTGGATACATACCCATTTTGACCCATAACTTCCTCCGGAGGGTGCCAATCGTTCTGGGACACACATCATTGAATTCAGCGTCCAAAAATTTAGTGGAAAATGATACCCCATACGCCTAGGTAGCAGAAATCCCGAAAACACATTCAAAATGGGTAATAAATACCCAATTTGACCCATTACTTCCTCCAGTGGGTGCCAATTGTTCTGGGACCCATTTAATTGGATTCAGCGTCCAAAATTTAGTGGGAAATGACACCCTACTCGCCTAGGTACCAAAAATCCCG
>CM034001.1:12426285-12459489 GCA_019603395.1 Cyrtorhinus lividipennis
CGACCAGGTAGGCAAGGAAGGAGGGAGATCTGGTCTTATTGGCATAAGAGGGTTTTGGTGATTGGTGGAAGAGCCACGCGCCGGGTCGGTTCAAGGTGTACCAAAGGGTTATCCGGCTCACACCTGCTTCCTCGATACAGCTGGACTTATCCCGCCAATGGGAGCAGATGTACGGAGAAGCAACAGTCTCCGCGGAAAGGTTCTATCCAACTTCTGTTCACTTGGTCATTATAATAACGGGTTTTCCTTGGAAAAGAGAAAAAAAAAGCTAAAAAACAGGAAGTTTTTTCTCCCCTAACTCCCGGAAACCCAATTGGTGACGTAACTTGTAAGTCTTCGTTAATGAAATCACATCAGAATTCGATAGATCATTTTTAGAATTTCCCATTGGATAAACCTATGGTTAAACCGTACCAATCCTTCTTAACTTCAGATATTGCGGTTTCCCGATGAAAATTGTTTACCGCTCCTAATCGACTCAGGACGCTAATAGTAGCGTTCGAAATCATATTTTCAAGAGCTTCTTCTCGATGCATTTCCTTCGTAGGTGGTCGTTGATGCTCGCATTGCTCTTACAAAAAACCTGCAAATTCTTACACACGGGTTGGTTATTCCTCGGACCAGGCGCATGGTGGTGGGTCCCAGACCCATTCCAATCGATTCAGGGTCCAAAATTTAGTGGAAAATGATACTCCACACGCCTATATACCAGAAATCTTGAAAACACATGTACAAAATGGGTAGATACATACCCATTTTGACCCATAACTGCTCCCGGTGGGTGCCAATCGTTCTGGGACCCATTTCATTGGATTCTGCGTCCAAAATTTAGTGGAAAATTGACGGACGGACATTGACCTTTTTTGATCTTGACACCATGAAACGTCCAAACAAAATTTTTGAGCCGAATCGGAGAGGTTGACATTTGCATGAAAACAGGTTGATTTTTCAAGGAATAACCAACCAAAAATGAAGATCTAATCCTTGGCTGGAAGCAATGTCGAACGAGCTCAACAGTGTTTATGTAGGTATACCACCTTTTCGTATAACGGGCTCAAGCGGGAAGGCTTGCTACACACAGCTGCTTCATCTCTTCAGCTGTCTCGTACGGAGATTGTGTCACCTGAATATCAAATCCAACATTAGGAAGTGCGTGGAACGAAGGCCCGCAGGTGAAATCGGAGCGGGGCTCAAAATCACCTTGCGCTCTCCATCGTCCTATACTGACACAAAATCAACGGATAACAAGCAGTTAGGTCGATGAATGAAATGACGAACCCTGACCGTTCCCTAACTACCTATCAGGCTGAGTCTACAGACACTGGAGAGATCATTCCCAATATATTCATAATACTACTTGGACCACTATTGTCTTGGCGGCAGTCGGGCTAAGCGTAAAAAGAATAATTGTTCAAGATAATATTCTCTCTTTGCAACTTACTAATGTGCTTCATTCTATTACTTTGTCTTCCTTACTTAATTATGCATTATCTGGCGCTGGTAAGTTCGTGGTCGTCCGTTATAGTCAATGGAACCAAAGTCATTTACTCACCATAATTTTAAAATAAATCATCTACATTATGTGTGAGCATCATTTTAGTTTGCTTCCAAGTCGGCCAAGCTGCGAAGTTTCAGTATTCATTTTCAAAATGATTAACATTTGTTCCAAAATCAAAATTTTCACGTGCACGTTACAGTAAACAATCTTCACGTCAACAATTGTTTAATTTGTGCCAGCTCGCAAACCTTTTCGTATGGCATTCACAAGTGCAACTTTCATGAATGTATATCCTAAGACGGATTTCATCATAAAACTTCTCTAATTGACTCACCTCGATGGACGTGTATTGTAGGGCTTTATTATCTTCAATATAAAGTCGATATATTGTGAGCCGGGTTTTAATAAGCGTCTCTGTTGACAACAACCATAAGAATCTGGACAATTTCAACACCCGCCTCAATTTGGACATTTTCAATACCTCTTTGGCAAAATTAAAACGATTTATGGCTGAGCCTCTAGGTCAATGAGATTGTTATATTATTATTTACTGTGTTTTCTGTCTGTTGTTGCTATCACGATCTACTTGTTAAATATCTTTATTATTATATTGGGCTGTCAAGTCCGTGTTACATAAATAAATAAATCTGCACACGCGAAGGGAGCCGAGTCTACAACTAATTCCACCCGGAGCGCTCAGATCACTGTTCTTCTCATTGTAGGTTCCATATGTCTGTGACGTCACTGAAGTCTTTAAGCAGTGGGTAGATAGTGACAAGATCTGAGGATTTGTTCCCCAATTCCTGACAGTATATCAAACATTATTTTCTTGGATTGTGTGCGTTCAGCTGTAGAATGTCCCTCATCAGTTTCGCTGGTATTGAAGCAGCTGTGGGTTGTGTGCGAGAGCAAACTAAATTTCCTTCTCATCTTAAGTTGGACTTTGAAAAGATTTGTGTGACTGGGGGACAGCATAAATTGTCAAAAATTCTGACAAATCGTGCCCAACTAACTACCCCACAAATCTGAAAAGGAGTTTTAGTTCCATTACTCCTGTCTATTTTGACCCACAACTGTGTAAATATACTGACGGTTTCGTCATACGACTTGTTAACTGATAACAAAGTGTATGTACCGACTGTAACCGGTGTAACCACCCGTTGGTAAGCTCTTGATGCTTGAAAGCTTTGTGATGCTACTGTACTCCGGCTGCCAATTTCTCTCTCCAAATATACCTCGTCTTTAACGTTTAAGGTTGACAGCTTTCATGGGGTCGATTCTACAACTAATTTTCACAACAGCAAGAGTGTCGCTATAAAGTTAGGAAATTAATGAAAACGCGAAACCTAGTCAACTTACGGCCGCGTAAAGGAAAAAGTTTCTCCAAAAAATTCTTACACGCGGGTTGGTTATTCCAGGCGCATATAGACTAATTTTAACCTCGGACCAGGCGCATAAGGATTCATTTCTTCAACATGAGGAAAATGGGGGGAAGAGTGGGTGTGGCGGGTCCGGGACCCACTCCAATCGATCCAGGGTCCAAAATTTAGTAGATAATGATTTCCCACACGGCTAGGTGCCAGAGATATCGAAAACAAACATTCGAAATGGGTAGGTAGGTACCCATTTTGACTCATAACCTCATTCAGAGGAAACCAATCGTTTCGGGATTCATTTAATTGGATTCAGAGTCCAAAAGTTAGTGGAAAATAATACCCTACACACCTAGATTGCAAAAAATCTTAAAAATCCATTTTTCGAAATACACATTTTGACCCCTAACCCACCCTAATTTGGTCCGATCGGGTTGAAAAGGTTCGAGGACCAACTAGAGCCATTCCAGATTTTTAGAATAATTTCTACTACCAAAGTCGGCATGGACGGCGGACGGACATTTGCTAATTTTGATCTAGGCACCTTGAAACGTCCAGAAAAAAATTCTGGGCCGAATCAGAGTTTGACTTTTTGCATGAAAACATAGGTTGATTATTCAAGGAATAACCAACCAAAACTTCCTCATAACACCAGGTAACCAACGGTATATTATTATTTTTTTTTTTTTAAATTTAATTTGAGGGTGAAATGACGTAATAAGTGGAAGCAATGAGAATGTTTTACCAAAATCGTGATATTCTCATAAAGGCACCGAATTCTACTGAAGGGTCCGCTTGAAAGGAAGGTGCCAACTAATGAACAATTTTTCATGCTGATTTGAATTGTGACACTCTCCTGAGGCTGAATTAGTGAATACCAGTACTCGATTGTAGGAGACGTTTAGAGACCCATCAGAAGGATAATTTGACGCTCTTTTCAACTAAGTACTCAAGTTTGATATTTTCTTGTAAATAAAGGATGTTGTAGCCGTATTAGTGACGTCAGATTAAACACACGAATATAATCTTCAATCGTTGGCACTTTCTGTATCAAATGAGTTGTAAAATCAACCCCTTGAAGGCTGTCAACCTCAAACGTTAACACCCGGTATATTCCTGAGACGCCATTGCAGTCATAAATGTAAGCCGATTTTGCCTATTCCCGTTTCCCAACAAAATAATTTTGTAAATTGGTTTTGCAAATATGATAATATGATGGTAATAATTTCATTCTCTACTCAACTTCCACAATGATTACGAAACGATGAAATTGATTATACTTACCTACTCAACTCAAGCTCGAGGTGGTCCATTTCAAAAATTACATTTACGAGTATGTCATTGATTATTTACGTTATAAGCAAAACCGAAAATGGTCAGTGGGGTTGGATTAACTGGCACAAAAACATGATAAACGAATACAATAGCTGAGTTTAAAACTTTTAATGAAGGAAGTGCTCAGGTATCTCCTACCATCTTGAACGGAAGTTAAATCCAAGACTAAGACAATACTGCTCTAGTTGAGAGTGGGTTACCTTCGTGAAGGGAGGATGCAGGTTGAGTTGTTTCTTATTTACCAACCTTTTAAAATGGGAACCCAAATCGTATTGAATGTCGTCCCTCAACCACGTTGAAAACATTTTTTTTTCCTTTCAAAATAAATACAGAGTGCAGCGCAGTAGTAACCGTTCAATTTTCACCGTTAAAAAGAAGGGCAGAGTGTTTATCAATTACTCAACGTAGTAGGTAGGTAGCGTATGGTCGAAATAAGGAGACAATTTTCAATGAGGAGTTAAAAATAATAATAATAATAGGGACAGTAGCAAAATAAGACAAATAGGCTGAGCTTGTTAAGGCAGCTTGCTTTAATGTATCTCTCCGCCATGGTTGCATTTTTCCCTGCTTAATTCATTATGTTGGGCAGAAATATTGGCAATATTGTACTTAACCAAGCGAGCCTGTAGAAGTTGGCGAATCATACGATATGGCAACTGCCTGCCTGTTACGTTGAGAGTTATAACAGATCTGGGGTGGTCTTGACGTCACGCAATGGCCGCTGGGTGGATGAAAGGAAAACGAATGGCGGTTCAAATTTAAATATTATGTAGGTACGTATTTTTCTTATTTTTTCAAACTTTTTTTCAGGCTGAGCGGAAACCTATTATAGACGTATCGAGTTTGATAAGGCGTCAAGAAACTTTTTTTATCGCATCAAATCAAACACGCGTCCGGGGCACTCGCATTGGACAAATATTTAGAACCTCTTTAAAATTGTTGGTTCTGTAGTTTGTCATTTTGTTGTCGCCTCGATAGGCCTCAGCCCCATGTCGTGTGACCTTTTTAGTATCTTCCTGAATGAGGGTGGTTGGCTTGTGTATTTCATTCGCGGCGCGAGTATATCCTTTGAGCTTTTGTAAAGTGGTAATAGAACATTTTGGCGATATACTGAAATGATTATTTTCTACTTAATCTACATAATCAAAATGGGTAGATAGATAGCCATTTTGACCCATAACCTCTTCCACTGGGCACCAATCGTTCTGGGAATCTATTTCATTGGATTCAGCGTCCAAAATTTAGCTGAAAATGTACCTCACACGCCTAGATTGCAAACAAATCTCAAAAATCCATTTTTCGAAATACTCATTTTGACCCCTACTCCGCCTAAATTTGGTCCGATCGGGCAGAAAAGATTCGAGGACCAATTAGAGCCAGGAACGGACCCCTGACCCAAAGTTCAGATTTTCAGAATTTTCTACTACCAAAGTCGGCGGCGGATGGACATATGACTTTTTTGATCTAGAAACTTTGAAACGCCTAGAAAAATTTTTGGGCCGAATCGGAGAGATTGACTTTTAGCATGTAAACATAGGTTGAATATTCAAGGAATAACCGACCAAAACGATTTTGAGCAGCTCAGTCTGGCTAGAAAGGACACTTGATATTTACCTTATTCTCGCTCAAATGGCCTGCTTCCAGAGAGTCTTTGTAGTTTCGAGTTCACCAGAGAATGGCAAAAACCACGCAAGTGTGGTTCAATCCCCCTTGATAATGTAGGTTCCAAGTCTGCGGTGATATGAGAAAATGGCACCCCGATAATCTCGATGATTTTCACTCTCTGGTCTATCATCTTGTCCAAGCTCTTCGATGATGGAGTACTCATGATTGCCATCATGGGTGGAACTCAAATATAATACAGGGTCAAAAATGTCATATATCTTTAGGTTTATTACGTGTTGGTGGGAGGGGTGGGGATACATTTTTCTCAGTAAATATAAGGCACCACAGCATCAGGAAAACTTCCACGGTGTTCATGTACGTACGACAAGAATTACAATGTCAAAATCATAATTGTTGTTAGTGGATTCATATGAATGAATGAATGAATGAATGAATGAATGAATGAATGACATGTTTATTTACTGAATAACAATATATCACGTATAGCTCACAACATGGTACGCTTTGGCCCAAGCCCGTCAGCGGAGGTTCCGTCTTACTCGTATTTCCTATGATCTTAGTAATAATAAAAAATAGTAATCTTTTGTTAAGTTAATAGTTTATTCATTCTGACTAGACTCAGGACGAAAGAAAAATAAATAATGTACATACAAATAAATAGTGAATGGGGTGTGAATTCATATGATCTGTAAGTCAAAAAATGTCTACACTAGTTTGTGATGTAAGGGGGGGGGGGTCCAAAGAGTTCAAAACTTACTTTACTTACTAACCAACATTATCACGTGGCCAGACACCAATGTCACAGGTGAATTTATTTGTCCACGCTTGTCGACTCCTTTTCAATCTGTCTCTTTTTCTCAAGATCTCCGAAAAACGGCAGTAGGCATCGCCGGTGGCCTCACATAATTCTCTTGAACTGCGCGACGGCATTCGATAAACTGGAAAATGTCTACCCTTGAATTCGTGTTATCTAAAGGGCGAGAGAAACCCCTAGGCCTCCCCTAGGAGTCGGCGCCACTTTGATTCGTATCGGTGGTCCCCGAATGAACATTCAACGACGAAATGCTTCTGTTTCGGGTTCTAATTAGGGCAGCTTGCGGATGATGGTGGGCTTCTGTATGTGTTCTCAATCAGCTTACAGCTCCTCTACCACGAGAAGCTAACCAGAGAAGAGCCAATGTGTATTTGATACGAAAATAATGACTGATTATTTCGAACACCCAGAATAATTTTCTCGAGCCTAATTCCACGGAATTGATATTTTCAGTGCCTATGCCTAAAGGTGTTGCCTATGCTAATTTCTGACCCAGTTTTCCTGTTACAACAACGAACAACGCCGTTCCAAGTGAATATCTTTCGCATTATCAGGGGCGTTATGACGCCACCCAAGCCCAACGTTCACAATCGGACAGTAAAAAAGCGGTGCCAAACTCATCACTGTCGGACAGTAAGAAAACCCTGTAAATTCTTACACACGGGTTGGTTATTCCCCGAATGGGGGAAACAGTGGGTGTGGCGGGTCCTGGACCCATTCCAATCGATTCAGGGTCCAAAATTTAGTCGAAAACGATACCCCACACGCCTAGGCACCAAAAATCTTGACACATACAAAATGGGTGGATACATACCCATTTTGACCCATAACTTCTTCCAGTGGGTGCGAATCGTTCTGGGACCCATTTCATTGGATTCTGCGTCCAAAATTTAGTGGAAAATGATACCCTACTCGCTTAGATCGCCAAAAATCTCGAAAAATCCATTTTTCCTGAAAGGTTCGAGGACCTTCCTAGGCCGGGAACAGACCCTTGACCCAAATTTCAGATTTTTAGAAAATTTTTGACTACCGAAAACGGCGCGGACAATGGACGGAGTACGGAGTATGGCGGATGGGCATTCGCGAATTTTGATCTAGACACCATGAAACGTCCAGAAAACAAATTTGAACCAAATCGGAGAGGTTTGCCATTTGCATGAAAACTTAGGTTCATTGCGGTGCCAAACTAATCACAGATTATTGATTTTTGTGCAACAGTTACTACACCTGATGTAAAAGTGTTACTTCAATCGATAGGCGTTTGAATATTTAGATGAATTATCGAGCCCTTAAATTACTGCGAGCAGCTGTCACAACCTATAGAGCACTTGCAAGTATCACGATGACTTTAGGACGGGAGGGGGGGGGGTCATATATGAAACTTTCCCCCCCAATATACGTCCTGCTGCGTTAGCGTTCATGGGGTGTTACTCAATGCAGGATTCAATCGATTGGAATGAGTCCTGGACACTCACCGTTTACCCTATACTCTGTTGCTCTAACTAATAAAAAACTTTGTCCATAAACCATTTGCAGTGTTTTTACATTCGCAACCCCTCCAATTCAATCGGTAAAGTAAAAAGGTGTGGCGTTTTTTCAGTTTTCACTTTTATGCCCCGGGTATTTTTAAATAAAAATAATAAACAAAAACCGTTTCTTTCCGAGTTTCTTTGACGTGAAATCCATTGTTGAATGTTTTGGATGGGGAATGGACCAGCAAAAGCTGTTGTTTCACATGTGCATGCGGAAAGAGCAGAGTTCTGCGGCCAAGTGATTTGAATAGGTAGTAGAACTTTCTCGCATTTTTCAAAAACCGTCATGTAGAAACCATCCTGCTCGACAAAATCGTACCGATTCGTCATGCGAAGCTGAATCGCTTGTGGTCGAGACTCAAAATCATGTTCCCAGAACCTTTACAACGCTCTACATGGATTTTGTCACTTCTGAATGATGGATGGCGTATGAGCTCGATGTAATGCGAATTGAAGGAAAGTAAAATATAGTGCCGTTCTTTGTGAGCGAGTGGGATTTGTGGAAGGATTTATTTGGTCTTCCGCTCGAAGGAGGAAAAAAGTATACCTTAACAAAGGCTTCGAAACTTGAAACGATTTATCTTTCAGGGCCTCCCCGGCGAGGGCGACACTCGATAATATTGGTTGTAATTTGAATTGTATTAGGTATTGTCTTGTTTCGACGGCTGTAACGACGACGAAAGTCCGACAAGACCTCTTGGGAAAACGATGCAGTTTCTCTGGGAGCTCTCTGCAAAACTGGAGCGGAATTTCAAATCGTGAGAACGGCACCTGCCAAAAAGCGAAGTGGTTTTATTACAATACGGCAATAATTCCGCCGAAAACAAGGGAAAACGTGGATTCGGCTGCAACCGGTGCCCTTCGGTTTCACTGTTCTGCAAATTTGGAGTTATGGCTTTATCACAAGGACTGGCAAGTCAAGTCACGTAGGAAGATCGGTTATAACTGATTTTGTTCCTTGAATTCGGGATTCGGGAGCGTTGAATTGAATTTATGACACCAGGGAACAAACAATACGTGCGACTTTACAGTCAAACAAAATATTAGTCATGCGAAGAAGGTAGTCGAATTTGTATACGAATGAATAATTATCATGACATAATCGTCCTTTTTTCGTGAAGAATATGCTCGAATAACGTTTCCTCTCTAGTAGCGCTGTAAAAGTGGTTTATCTCTTTTTGTATTTGAAGATAACTCGTTATTATTTTATTGATAAGACCCGAAAAAATTCAACAAATTTCAACAGGTAAATTATTGAAAATGAATTCTTACTAAAAGGGAAATTACAAACTTCAACTTATTCACTCCTCCGCGATGCAATAACAAAGGAGTCCTACCTCTTTAATCATTCGTAGAAGACAGTGATACTGTGCGAGGGTGGTATGTGAAATGAGGTGTTCGAATGACCAAATATGGATATTTTGGAGACATATATATTTATGTAAGATTCTTCGAACTTTGCACCTAGAGATACTTACGTCCCAACCTACCTCATTCCTACCTGTTTTGTTACGCGTTTAGTTGTGGTTTGTACACCGAAGTGACAGTACCCATTAAGTCAACTCGTTTGTGTTGTTCAGCCTTCGAAAAGTTACTTTCGTTATAGATTCAGGTGGGCGTTTTACTTCGTTTGTTCAAATAGCAAATACAGTAATACCCCGACTTACGTTATCCCGACTTACGTAAATTCGAAGTTACGTTATGATGCGGCCCGGCCCTATTCAAGGTCTCCCGCCAGAAAACTGGGCGGGAAATTCTCTCCCTTCCACTAGCTCTCCCCTCTCTCCTTACCTTCTTCAAGGCCACAAACAGTCAGTGGAACAACACTGAGCGCCATGATCGTTCAGTTCCCGGTATTGTGTCCTTTTTTCGTGAATTGTACGTTCACACGCTGTACATATTTGTATTTTTCACTCATTATTTTAGAAGGATTTACTTCCTCCTTACTTTTGTTACTTATAATTTGTATCATTTATGTTTATCGTTATGTCAATGAAACGAAATCGGACGGATTCTCTGAACTCATCAAAGAAAAGAAAAACCTTGTCATTAGAAATGAAGCACAATATTATTAAAGCTTTTGAAGGTAGTATGAAAACATGCGACGTAGCACAGAAATTCAAGCTACCTTACACTACTGTCCAAACGATTATTAAAGATAAGGATAAAATTCTAGATGCTGTAAGAAATGCTCAGTCATTGAATTCAACTTTGATTCGGAAACGGCACAGAAGTACATATATTTACCCAGTGAAAAAACCATACCCCGATTTACGTAATTTTCGACTTACGGTATAGCATGCAGTCCCACCTATAACGTAAGTCCGGGGTATTACTGTAATTATTATTTTGTATGTTTCTTTTGTAATTTGGATGTTGTCTTTTGAAATTACAGTAATAAACAACTGCATCTAACGAAGTGTGATTTGTTGAGATAGACGAAAAAAGAAACCTACCTTACAAATCTATAACGGTTTACTACCTACGAAGATGTCTTTCCGAGCCAAATTTCAACTGACGGCTGCAGCATCACTGTCGGACCCCAAAACAACGGTCCATCATATTAAGGCCATCCAACTATACGGTCAAGAAGAGATTCACCCCCCCCCCCCCCTCCCAACCGTAGCATAAATGTCAAGAACACTAAATTCCTAGTCTTTTCCAAATCGCCCACCTAACGGATCCTGCGCATGCGCGTGTCCTGTGATTGAGCGTGTGAGATCAACAAGATTCCTGGATATAATTATTGACGAGTTGGGAGGCTCAGGTGTCTTCTACAGTTCAAAAACGGCGAAAGGCTACGCATTTGTTTCATATATTGCGAGAATGCATTGGAAAGGAAGCACTGACACAAATATACAAAGCCCTGGTGCAAAGAGTCATCTGCTTCAGGATTGTTGCATGGGATGGATGCCTTCCAACTTTAATGAAACCACTAGTTTCACCATTGAAAAATGTATATTGAAGATTATGCTTTAAAAGTCGAAGATATCCCCCCTCTGTATTTTCGGTCCACCAACTGTATTTTTAAAAGCGTCTCTCACAAACTTGTTTGTGGAGCACCTCGCGACACGTATATTTTAGCATGCCTTAATTAGATCTATGCCGGATGATTTAGAACTGAACAATTTCACCAGATCGGCGTATAATTTTTTTTTTTTTTTTACAATTTAGAATTTTTGTATCTTTTTTGTAAGTTTCTAAATTTTCATTGACTGCGTGATTGTAGATTAAGCATGAAGCAATGCCCCCAAACCGCACTGGACTCTCATATCGTTTCAGGGTTTGTTCCCTTACATTAATTGATAAGGAACATGTTATGCATCGATACTTTTCTGGAATAAAATATACATTCATATTCATGCTACTAGTCATTGTCCACGTCCAATAAATCATACCTATCTACGCTCTACATCAGTTCCCATCTTGTTTGAAGGCTCTTTTAGCCCGTTTTCAATTCTTCCGAGGTCTTTAGAGTCTGGAAATTATTATGAGGTAGTGGAACAATATACTGCTGTAGACCTGACCTCAAGCAATTCAGCGTATCTATACGGGAAATGGTGTATCACTCGCTCCTTTATTTCAATAAATCAACCTTGAACAGATGTGTTTCTTATTTTTTAACTAAACACACTTTGTACGCCAAAAAGAAAACTCTCCTTACACTCCTATAGCGAGAGAAGTAAGAATCCAAAAAATGCTCATTTGTACTCTTCAGTTCATTATAATATAATAAGTTAGTAGTTATCAGTTATTCTATAGTATAAGGATAATAATATAATAATGTACTATAATAAGTATTATTATACCCATACAAAATCTCACCGAAATATATAAAAATCAAATTGCTCTCTTTCTCTTCATTGTTTTTGATTTTGCCTTGCCTCTGGAAATTTTAGATTGAATGAGCGAGGTTTGACCAGATAATCCAACGAAAATAGCAGCTCTCTTTCTCTGAACGAAGTGCAAGGCCGCCTTTTAGACTGCCTAAAAAACGTGGATGCCTCATCAAATTGTTCACAGAAAAGAAGAGTCCAATTTCCTAGAGATAATGGTCCAGTAAAGGGCGAAAGGGTCTGCGAGGGTGTGAAATTCTTTTTTTCGTCCCTTTTCGGCCCCTTTAATGGGGTTACGAGAGTGTTCATTTAGTGCGGAGGCCTGTTCGTCGGTGGGAGAGCTTTTTATATTGTCAACCGAGACAATCGAAGTGGCCTTTCGAGGGAGGATGTTCATTTTTATGGCGAACTTGAGCAATAACGAGCCCTGAGATGGAAGCTTTCATTGCAGCATCAATGTTTACTTCCGAAATACATTGAATTAGTCAGGTGATGTTCATTTTAGATACCGACTTGCAGCTAACTGCGGTGGATTTTTTGGGCTAAGAAGAACTTTATATTGAAAACGATGTAGTCATTACGTAATTTGGCCACAGTTTGCAGAACAAGGAAAATCATTGGAAATTATTACGTTGAACAAAAGAGAAGCAATGTACTAAATAGTGAGAGGATGGTCACAAACAAGAGAAAAAACATATGCTTGGGTTTTAGGATGACGCTTTTCTTTATATTATTATTGACGGCGTCCCTTGTTGGCTTTCTTTGATTGGCTGAAGGTCACACCCCTACCATAATACCAATAATATTTGACCACTCGGAGCAGCTCAATTGCTCCCTGCACCAACTACCTACCTAGCGGGAGGAGGATCAACTACCAAACCAGTCAAATCCTTACTGCTTTGAGAGATATGATATGACTTGTCTTGATAGAAGCAAATCCTCAAGAAAATATTGATACATAAGAAATAGTGAGGATGATGGATTTTTAAAAAAGATACCCACTGAACAGTGACATCACAACTGACGTGAAATAGTGAAATAGCGTCTACATTTGAGACAAAAAAAAAAATATGAATAACTACAACAACAGTCCTTGCCTTCCATGGTGCTGCGCTCTGGCGGACAGTAGACAATTGAAAGTTTTCTCTTTTCGGAATCGTTGTTGAGAACAAACCTTCGTAAACAAGAGGCAACAAAGTAAGTCACTCCAGATGAAATACTGACCAAAGCAAAGCTACAGTAGAATGTATATAACAAAGACATTTATCTAAAATTATTTTTAAATTATTTATTTATTTCTCCCTCTTGTGCCTCAGGTACCCCTCCCCCCTCCCAAGGTTACTGCTATAAAACCCGAACTCATATCAATCGATTCAGCTTTCATAATTTAGTAAAAAAATAATCCCACACGCCTCACGTGCCCAAAAATATCGATAACCCATTTTTGGGTCGAAAAAGCATTGAAATTTACCCTCGATCTCCTATTTAGTGAGTACTATAGCTCACCAGTGTATTTCAAAACTTATTGACTCGTGAATATTGTCAAAATAATTGATTAATATTATTATTTGTTGTGTATAAGAATGGCGATGATCTCTTGATCTCGAGAATTCAAAAGTCCACTCCTAAAACCGCCTACCGACAGTTCGAGCGCACTTGATTAATTATTTTTGACATCGAGGTCATCCTCACAGGATTATATCAGCCCTCAATGTAATGGCTTGTTAGCAAACACGCTCACCCGTATTTGACTTGTGCATCTCATTTGGAAAACGGGACCTCTTTTCCATTAGGCAGCTTAAAAACGTGTTTTCTGACGCTGTTTTGCATTTTTAGAAGCGCGAGCTGCATTCAGAATCAGGTGCATGTTACAATCGAAACTGGACTCGTGCAATCTATCAAACTCGCAGAAACTGACAAAAAATAATATTCTTTTTCCGGGACGATTTCAAGGTTGTCCCGAGTCCGATTCATTTCTTAACGATCCATTGAACGTTTTGTAGTGACAACAATCGTTTTGAATTCACCATACGACATTAGCATATTTATCCAAATTTAGCTGCTCAGTTCAAGACAAATACATGTTCTGCTGTTTCATAAAGCGATAATTTGCAGCGATTCCCAAACAAAAATGGACAGCCAACAATTTTTCGATTTAGTATAGAAAATAACGATAAACTCGGAGCCGAACTCAGCAACGTATCATGAAGACCCATGGCAAAAAGACAGATTTTGAGTCATAGAAAACAGTTTTGTGGTTATAATTACTTGAGTAGAACTGGAAATCAGTAGTGAGTGATTCTCGACAACTCTGAGTGACATTTTTTGGGGCAGATATCATGCAGATTTTTAGGAAATTCCTGTTGCCAAGAATGGCGTGTACCGACACTTCTGTTTGCAATCTTGGCATCTTAAAACGCAGAATCCAAAGTTTTGGACAAATCGGTGAGGTCAGTGATTAAAAATATAGTATTATTATTTACTTATTTTTGTGAAGAAAAGAAAAAAGCCCTTCACAAAAATTTTTTAGGAAAAATAAACAAAATACCGGTTTGTAAGAGTTCATGAGGCGTTGATGATCGAGGTAAAAAGTTCAAACAAATTTACTTTGGATTTTGGTAGGTTATTCCTTGAAAAATCAACCTATGTTTTCATAAAAAAGTCAATCTCTCCAATTCGCCCCAAAAATTTTTTGGCCGTCCGCCGTCCTTTGGTAGTAGAATTTTTTCTAAAAATCTGAAATTTTGGTCAGGGGTCCGTTCATGGCTCTGGTTGGTCCTCGGAACTTTTCAACCCGATCGGATTAATTTGGGTGAGATAGGGGTCAAATGTGTATTTCGAAAAATGGGTTTTTGAGATTTTCTGCAATCTAGGTGTGTGGGGTATCATTTTCTACTGAATTCTGGACGCTGAATCCAATGAAAAGGGTCTCGGAACTATTGGTGCCCTCTGGATTAGGCTATGGGTCAAAATGGGTGCCTATTTACCCTTTTGAATGTGTTTTCCAGATTTCTGGTACCTAGGCATGTGGGGTATCATTTTCCTTTAAATTCTGGACCCTGGTTCGATTGAAATGGGTCCGGGATCCACCACACGAACTGTTTTCCCCACTTTCCCCATGTTTGAATATGTGTTTTTGAGATTTCTGCTACCAAGGCGTGTAGGGTATGATTTTCCACTAAATTTTGGACGCTGAATCCAATTGAATGAATCCTGAAACGATTGGAGCCATCTGGATGAGGTTACGAGTCAAAATGGGTACCGATCTACCCATTTCGAATGTCTGTCTTCGAGATCTCTGGTACCTAGGCGTGTGGGGTATCATTTTCTACTAAATGTTGTACCCTGAATCGATTAAAATGGGTCCGAGACCTGCCACACCCACCGTTTCCCCTTATTTTCCCCATGTTGAAGAAATTAGTCTCCATGCGCCTGGTCCGAGGAATAACCAACCCGTGTGTAAGAATTTACAGCGTTTTTCAAATCCGTTTCCGCTTCTCCGTACACCTTGAACCGTGTTATGCTCGTCTCTAAACCATCTTCAAAAGGTGGTGGGACATATTTTGGTGGTTATCTAAAACTCCCGCCCTCGCCAATTTCCTGTTATTGGAACCGATTCTTCCGTCCCGTCACGATAGTTTTTCCGGAAGAGCCTCACATTTACAGGCTCAGGTGCTAAGAATCTCCCTTTCAAGGAACGCCTTTTCGAACCGGAAGCTCCAGGCCCACGCGATGCTGCCCATTGTCACGATAGTGCCCCGTAACACATTTTGAAACTGAAAGGACTTGTAACTACTTTGTGAAGAATCGAAACGACGGCGTGAGAAATTGTGTTGGCAACACGACGCTTCCTGGGAGTTCTCCTGAGTCCTTGAAATGACAATCATCTGAGAAATGGCCCCGAAATGTTATTTTGGCTCACTTTCATATCTGGTTTACCAATAATACTAGGCTGACTGACTAATACCGATACTGACTTATTGTGTGAAGTTGATTAAAGACTTGAACAACCACTTTGCGCGAATATATTTCCTCGATCCCTTTGTGAAGTACGCGCTTCGAGATAGTGGCAATTCGTCAAAAGCGGCATTTCTCATACTGCACCGGCAGAAAATTGCACGGAAGACGAGTTTCTTCATTTGCATCACCAATAAGGAGAGTTTTCAAGGAGAGCCAGGGATTTGCTCGAAGCGGATTCGCGTTCTGCGTTTGTAATGGTCAATAGGTAACGCGTGGGAGCCTAACCGCATAATTTTTATGGACGCCCGTGAAATAACGAGTTATCACACTGTCCAATGTAAGTGAACAAAACGATAATCTTGAATTTAAAATGGCTTGTGAAGGTTGACTTGTGCATCGCTCCCATGTCTTGGTAAACTCATTAAACCTAACGAATTTTTTTTTTCAATCCCACATTTTTGTTATTTATTACGCACAATAATATAGTGATCCGCAAGGTTAGCCGCGCCGTGATGTGATCGCACATGTATATAAATGAAAAGAGATTTCAATCTATAATTCTAACTTTATATTCTATAAATGATATCATTGTACGGTGGTGGGACTAGTATTAAAGAGGTTAAAGAAGAACATTAGATTTCCGCTCGATATTTTAGAAACCTCCATCTCGTCTGAGGTGGCTGAGATCGTTCGATTAATCCTTCAAGAAAATGTAAACGTGAACCATGATGATAAAATGTGATTCCTATAAATTGAATTAATTTTTTCTTAAAGTGATATTATTACCATTGTCATGCAGGGTAAAAACTGAGTCACCAGTGTTATACACTTCTCATAAAACATTTTCCAATAAGCTTCGAATTAAATGTAATGATCAAAAACATCAATTAACGCATAACTGTTATACTTATTGTATCTTTTATTGGTAACGATATAAAAGCATCGGATGGTCGCTGGCAACGGTGGGGCGACAGGAATCGTCAGCAGAGTCATCAGTTCTCCTTGATTTATTCTTTCGTTAGTGTATGGTCTTGAAGCTTTTCCATAATCACGCAGGGCCGCCTTCGGAACCTACACATTCTCAAATACGCATCAAACAAAAAACGCTGCGAATTCATACACACGGGTTGATTATTCCACGGATCAGGCACATGGAGATTCATTTCTTCAACATGGGAAAAATGGGGGAAACAGTGGGTGTGGCGGGTCCCGGGCTCATTCCAATCGATTCAGGGTCCAAAATTTAGTGGAAAATGATGTACCAGAAATCTTTAAAACACACATTCGGAATGGGTAAATAGGCACCCATCTTGACCCATGGCCTCATCCAGAGGGCAACAATCGTTCCGGGACCCGTCTCATTGGATTCAGCGTCCACAATTTAGTGGAAAATGATACCCCACACGCCTAGGTACCAGAAATTTCGAAAACACACATTCGAAATGGGTGGATAGACACATTTTGACCCATACCTTCATCCGGTGGGTGCCGATTTTTCTGGGACCCATTTCATTGGAATCAGCGTCCAAAATTTAGTGGAAAATGATACCCTACACGCCTAGGTCCCCGAAAATCTCGATAATCCATTTTTCGAAATACACATTTTGACCCCTATCCCACCCAAATTTGGTCCGATCCGGCTGAAAAGTTTCGAGGACCGACTTAGGATGGGAATAGACCCAAATTTGACCCTGACCCAAATTTCGGATTATTAGAACATTTTCTACTACCCAAGTCGGAGTGGACGCCGTCGGCGGACGGACATTTGCTAATTTATCAAAATCATCTAGATACCTTGAAACGTCTAGAAAAAAATATTGGGCCGAATCGGAGAGATTGACTTTTTGCATGAAAACATAGGTTGATTATTCAAGGAATGACCAACCAAAGTCCTTCTGCATTTTGTTATTTTCAAGTAGTTCGTTCAAATTGAGTAGGTACATTCCATATTCAATAGGCTTTTAAAATACTCCGAAAAATACTAAATTAGATGAAAATACTGAATTTCTTGCATAGACTTCATAGTGCTACCTCATTTTCAGCCTGATCACCTCAAACCCCCCAATTGTATGGGTAATGATGAAAAATATTGTTTGATTATTTTTATGTTTGATGGCCACTGCGCACAGAGGACGAGTACACCAGATCACCAGAGTGTTGATTCAGTTCACTAGAAAGAAGAAAGAGGAGATCAATTGTGAGCGGCGCTAATAAGGTCCAGACGGTGGTTTTCACGGCTCAATAGAGCCGCTGCCGACAAAACAAGTGAATACCCCTCGTCGATGGGCTGTGATGATCCTCACGTAGGATTTTTCGATTCGGTAGGCCACCGAAACCATCGAACCTTTTGAGGTTTGAGGTTTCGACACCTGTTCCTGCACTGAAATGGCGTCTCGCGCTCGGACAGTTCTGAGGACATTAGACAATAGACGAAGTAGAGTCTGGACAAAATTGTTGCACAATACAAACGTACAATACCGAAAATTGATGTTTACAATAATGTATTAATACTGATGGAGACTAATTTAAACCTCGGACCAGGCGCATGGAGATTCATTTCTTCAACATGGGGAAAACGGGGGAAACAGTGGGTGTGGCGGGTCAAATTTAGTGGAAAATGATATCCCACACGCCTTGGTACCAGAGATCTCGAGAACACATATTTAAAATTGATAATAGATACCTACCCATTTTGACCCATAGCCTCTTCCAGTTGGTACCAATCGTTCTGGGACCGTTTTCATTTGATTCAGCGTAGAATTTAGTGGAAAATGATATCCCACACACCTAAATTGCAAAAAATCTCAAAAATCCATTTGTCGAATTACACATTTTTACCCCTACCCCACCCAAATTTGATCTGATCGGGTTGACCAACTAGAGCCATGATTGGACCCCTGACCAAAATTTCAGATTTTTAGAACATTTTCTACTAGGTACCAAAGTCGGTGTGGACGGCGGACGGCGTACGGCGGACGGACATTTGCTAATTTTTATCTTGACACCCTGAAACGTCCAGAAAAAAATTTTGGGCCGAATCGGAGAGGTTGACTTTTTGCATGAAAAGATAAGTTGATTATTCAAGGAATAACCAATAAAAAACCCAACGATTTTTTTTCTTATGCCAGACGCTAAATTTTGTATCGTACTTAACAACGAGTGCAAAAAAATTAAATAACATCAATAAAATGAAAAACTTCCGGAGCCGGAGTTCCAGGAATGTGATACGAGTCTCGTTCGCGAAATGAATAAAATCAAATCGAAGAAGCTCCGAATGGAAATGAGGCGTTGAACTCAGACAGGTGAAGACAAGACGGAAGGCTAGTTCGGTTGTAGGAGACGGATAGAAGAGTGTTTTTAGTGGGCAGATGTCGCTTCAGTTGGACGGGGCTCTCGTGCCATTTCTGCCAATAGCAGGTGTCTATTTGGTCTCGTGCCTGTCCCGATGTGCACCTTCCTCTTTCTCCGTTAGTTTATGACGTCAAAACCAAAGGTCCAGCTGGTGCCCTGAGCCATTCTCAGTTAAAAAAAGGTAGATTTTTTGGGAAACTGGAAAGACACCCCTGTACCCCTGATTACGAATCGAAAATGTCCATACAGCCGTACATTGAAAGTTTTCAGATACTCCGTAGGATGGACACAGCATCTGGGGGTTCGAGTGTTGAAAATTAGGGGAGTGATAATGGTGGCTAAGTTAAGATAACCACTAAATGCACAGTCAAGAAATTCAGGAGGAATACAAAACTTTGTAAATGTTCGAAGAGTTTTGTGTGAGCTATACGCCTTTTTCACGACTTTGAATGAATTGGAAGCATTTGGATCCCGTACATTTTGCCATTTTGGTTGGTTATTCCTTGAATATTCAACCTATGTTTTCATGCAAATGGTCAACCCCTCCGATTCGGCTCAAAAATGTTTTCTGGACGTTTCATGGTGTCTAGATCAAAATTAGCAAAAGTCCGTCCGCCGTACGCCGTCCCCCGTCCGCGCCGTTTTTGGTAGTAGAAAATTCAGATTTTAGAAATCTTTGGGTCAGGGGTCTGCTCCCGGCCTAGGACGGTCATTGAAACTTTTCAGCCCGATCGGACCAAATTTGGGCGGGGTAGGGGTCAAAATATGTATTTTGAAAAATGGATTTTCGAGATATTGGGCGATCTAGGCGAGTGTATCATTTTCCACTACATTTTAGACGCTGAATCCAATGAAATGGTTTCCAAAACGATTGGCACCCACTGGAAGAAGTTATGGGTGAATAAGGTATTTATTACGTATTTTGAATATGTGTTTTCAGGATTTCTGGAACCTAGGCGTGTGGGGTATCATTTTCCACTAAATTTTGAACCGTGAATCGATTGGAATGGGACCGGGACCTGCCACACCCGCTGTTTCCCCCGATTACCCCATGTTGAAGAAATGAATCACATGCGCCTGATCCGTGGTTCAAATTAGTCTCCATGCTCCTGGTTCGAGAAATAACCAACCCGTGTGTAAGAATTTCCAGATTTTTTGATCTATACATTATGAAGCGTTCACAAATTTTGGGGGCAATCGGAAAGGTTGGCCCTCCCATCACCTTGGATTCAAGGAATAACCGACCAAAAGACTAAATGCCCGACCGCCGTCCATGCCGCTTTCGGTAGTAGAAATTTTCTTTAAAAACTGAAATTTTGCTACTTTCCTCTGGCTCTCCACTAAATTTTGGACGCTGAATCGATTGGAATAAGTCAGGGACGGTATCACACTCATTGTTTCCCGCTTACTCCTGCTCTAAGGATTTTGAAATGTTTCTTGCCGATCATGGTTTTTGCGATTTTCTGCAATTTGAGGTCACAAAAAGCTTTCCACAACACACACCTATTCAGGCAAATTTCTCAGATTAACATAAGTTTTTAAGTATGTAATATTATTTCCAAAAAATCCTAAGCCTTTGTGTTAAATGAAATTACAGTTAATTTAAATGGCTTTCCATTGAATTGATAACCTGTCACGTGAGCTTACAGTTTCCGTTAATAAAAATTAACGATTGACCTCTCAAATTCGGCAACATCGTCGACTGATCTTAGTAGTATTTGCAACTTGTTGCACTTATCCTTTTGTTTAAGGTAAAGTGTCATAGCATCCTAGGCAAAACTCTTTGCTACCAAAAGCGGCATAATTGAGCATAATTTCGATGTTGTTCTAACTAACTCTTTAATGTGGTCTCAAGAGAAAAGCTTTCGAATGATGTTGAGCGTCAAATATCCTGAATCTTTATACGTATTTGAACACGAATTCAAATTATCATCCGGTAAGGAGTTTGTCTGGAACTTTGTCGAACGATTGGAAACTTGGTAGTTAACCTTGGGAGGAATCCCGTCACGGGAATGGGCTCATTTTACATGGTTCCAGCTCGACAGTACACAAAGTGATTTGATTAGCAATACTCTTCGGAATTCCAGCAACGATCCTGGTCTACAGTTGGATGTTTTACTAATTAATTTTCAAGAGGGAAAATGAGGAGATTTTCTAAAAGGTATTTCGCTTCTTCCCTTACTGAAAATTCATATTGTCGAAAGCCTCATTTTGTGTACTGGCCCATATCATTTACCAACTCAAAATCTGAAAACTTTTACTCTGGGAAATGAAACTAGTATTTTAAAACCTGGGCAGAACCTATTATAATCGCCACACATACTTCATCACAAATGTTGGGTAGAACAGGAAACTGGTAGGTAGAAACGGAAATGACGTAACGTGTGGTCTTTGCCCTTCAGGAAGATATCCTTCGCACTATTTAGTTTGGTGCTGGTTTTCCTCAGATTTATTGTTTTCATCTCGGATTTCAAAAGCGTCCATATTCAGTGCGATCCTCAGAGAAACGTCAGACCCCTCGCGGCGTTTCTGCTTGACGAGACTGTTTGCTTTAAAACCATTACAAAAGCTCGGAAAGTCCTTTTTCTCGGTCAAAAATTTAGGAACGGCGGGTTTCGCCTCGTACCTGACGTGCGCCATTAGCTCTTAGTGGGAGTCTTATTGATACTCTCCTCTTCAACGTGGCTTTTCTCAACGTATATGCCAAATAACACGGCACATCGTGTTCGGCATTGTCCGTTTGGGTCCATTTCTTCGGAGTGGCTTGAAGAGGCATCTTTTCAGGGAGGATGGCCCTATCACTTTGAAGGCTGCCATTCGCCAGCTAACTATATCAAGTTGCACATTTACATCCCACCAATACAGGAGAGTGTAAGAGTGTTGTCAAAGGAGCGAGGGGGGTTCAAGGCCTTTAACTGCCAGAATAACGACTGACGGCGGACATTTCGAGTTGGGAATAGGAACGCAATTCGACATTCTTTCACACGGGTTAGTTATTCCTCGGACCAGTTGTATGGAGACTCATTTCCTCAACATGGGGAAAATGGGGGAAAGAGTGGGTGTGGCGGGTCCCGGACCCATTCCAATCGATTTGCCTAGATCGCCGAAAAATCTCGAAAAATCCATTTTTCAAAAAACACCTTTTGACCAAAATGGGTATGTATCCACCCATTTTGTATGTGTCAGGATTTCTGGTGCCTAGGCGTGTGGGGTATCATATTCCACTAAATTTTGGACCCTGAATCGATTGGAATGGGTCCGGGACCCGCCACACCCACTGTTTCCCCCATTCGAGGAATAACCAACCCGTGTGTAAGAATTTGCAGGGTTTTGATCTGGACACCATGAAACGTCCAGAAAATAAAATGCTGGGCCGAATCGGAGTGGTTGACCTTTTGCATGAAAACATAGGTTGATTATTCAAGGAATAACCAACCAAAATCAAAGTTTGGTTGCTTTTTTTTTCAGCTACGAATGCAAGGGTGTGTCTTACCATCTAGAATAATCAGTCTACCACCTAACCAACTAGCTACCTCGTATTGGTACACCACCCCTGAAAATGGTAGCGAAATTATCGTCGAAGTTCCTCGTCACCTAGAAAACTGCATCATACTGACGTCAGTGAGTCGCGAGCCAGTAACCTGTGGCAGCTGAAAGTGTTTTCAATTGAATGTGCAGGTGGTTTTGGTGGTTTGCCACCTGAAGCGATGCCGTAGTCGCCATTCATGAAAACGCTCTGCATTTGTCACCTGCGGCCCAGCACACTTCCACGTACGCCCACCGACCTATGGAAATGGTTTCGGTCCTACGATCACGACGTTTTTCCTGACAATTTTTTTCTTCATATTTTTCTCACCCTCCCCATGCCCTTCTTTTTGTCCGAACCTTCTCTTTTCTCTTTTATCCTTGCGGTTGACCCTCGAAGTTTTTTGGTGACCTAACCTGGGCGAATGGGAGCGCGCTGAATAGCTGTTGTCCTCCTAACGTTGTAACGTACTTCTCCCCGTACAATGCCGATACCTTCCATCAGGGTGGACAAGGGAAGAGAGGCGACATTTCCAAAAAGATGTGGGAAAGATGTGGACGGACCTATATCTGCGCATACAAAAGATGTGCCAAACTTTTGGAGTCGACTCTGATAAAATTAGTCGAACATTTGTTTCTATCCCGTTCATACTCATTGCAAATTTCATTTCTCTCAGGCATTTAACCGATTTAACACTCCGTTTCAATCGAATTGACTGGGAAAATATTGCCGCAAGTGAGCTCGAGATTTTAATAAGTTGTAGTACCAAGTTTGCTGAGGGCTTTTTTATTAATTTGTTTGACGTGCTCTCGTAAGGTCAAACGTTTGTCGATGTGAACACCCAGGTATTTGACAGATTGGGAAAGGGGTATCTGAACACCCCGCACTTGGATGCTAGTTGGGATTTTGCGTTTGGCGGTGAATAAAATTGCTTCTGTCTTAGCGGTTAATTTTCCATTTTTCCAATAACGCCATGGCCAAGTGCGTGGCGTTTTGGAGCCGTCCGATTGATTTTGTGGGAGATGAGCTGGATGTGTACAGGGCTAGAACATCGGCAAAACCTGCAATGTGGACATGATCTGGTGTGCCACCGAAGATGTTTGAGATGTACACATTGAATAGGATTGGCGACAACACCGATCCCTGGGGGACATCTACTGGGATGGGTCGTTGAGAAGAGATGGAGTCATTAACTCTCACTTGGATGTATCTGTTTGACAGATTGGAGTGAATGAGGCGACATATACTGGGGGAGAATTCGGAGGAATTTAGCCGGTGCATGAGGCCTTCTACCCAGACGGAATCGAAGGCTTTCTCAGAGTCGAGCAATAGTAGGACAGTTGAATTTGCCTTCGACATTTGGTGTTTTATATGACCAATGACACGTGATAGTTGGTGAGCGGTGGCGTGCCGGTGCTTGAATCCCATTTGAGGGTGAGGAATGACGTTTTTAGCATTTCTGCATTTAATCGGGCTAGGATTGTTTTTTTGAACCGCTCTACCAACTGAGCTACCGAAGGGGGCAATTCGCCAAAAAAAAAAAGTATCATTCGGGCCTAACAGAATGCTTTCACTTACTGTAACCGCAAATTATTATAGTGTCTCAATCATCATCCCACCTCAAAATTGTCAATTACGAAGATGAAGATCAGTTTTGTTTTCAAACTTTAGTCAGCGTTGCAGGTTTGCATCAGATTGTGATACTCGAGCAACCCCTCATCATACGCATGAGGATGCAAAAAATCAACTACGAAAAGTAGCTGCGCAATGTTGAGTTGGCTCGTTTGGCTGCTGATTGCCTGAGTGAAGTTCATGTACAACCCATCCATGTCAAGACTACTCCTTTGGTGTCAGCGTATGTGACGCGAGGCATCCTGACGTCACACGTGGTTAACCCCCCAGCAGTTGGACTTCCGTATGTTGACGTCGTGTCAGCACCTGACGTTTTCTCCCATCTGCGTACATCTGCGAAGGAACACTGCGTGACGTCAGAATTCACCCTTTCCTTTCGATCCCTTCAGCCCTCGAACCCTTCCTTCAAGGTGTATTTTTCGTCCTCGGTCCATTGCTAGAAAGGTGGTAGCTATCAAGTATGAGCAGGTGAAACAGATCCGTTCATCAGAGTTGCTAATCGACGTCCCTATACTCCTTACTCCCACTCCTTACCCTTTCTTTGCGAATGTGTAAGTCTTACGCGTGCACGTACAAACTCTAATATATTCGTCGCACAATGGACAAGGTTACACGTTATCAACGGCGCGCGCACATGCCCCTGTTTACAAGAGAGCACTGTAATTTTTGACCAACCAACCAAGGGTGGGTTTCTGCGAGGCAGGTGATACTATTGCAGGTGTCGATGTGGGATAAAAACGTAATTATGAAAATGTTCCACATCCACGAGTTTTATGGGTCAAGAGTGACCTTCTAGCAGCTGCTGGCACGCGCCCTGCTCAGCCTCAAGGCAGATGTATTGGTCGTTTCCCTTCATTTCGGCGACAAATGGAACGTACGTAGTCATCTCTCGATTAGCAAACTAATTATTGCTGAGCGTCACTATGTGTACATGTGGATACTTACCAATCCAAAATCGAGCCAGTTTCTCCGAACAGGTCGCACACTCTACGACCTATAAGCGACCTACTTGCCTTAATTTTATTCACATTGTCATCATTTTTCCTTAATGCTTATTAGAATAATACGCGAGCAGGGAAAAAGTCTCCCGCTGAGAATCCAATTTCGCATACCTACTTTCCGCGTAAACATTCTTTTTGAGTTTTTCAGTTGAAAAATTAAATTTTATTGTAATAAAAACTTTTTGACACTTCTGCCGTATTACCGCCGCGATCCTGTTTTTGAAGAACAATGGTATTAGAAGAAAACCACGAGTGATCGGCTGTGAGTTAGGGATTCCTCGTCTTGGAGAAGCAACAAATGTTAGGTTAGGGCCTGACTGAATCGCTGTATTTAACCCGGGAACACTAATACAACCCAGCAGTGCACCAACACTTCTCACTAAATATGAGTCAATTTGACTCATGTAGGGTTTTATCTCAATAAGAACGTGAATAATTTGGAAAAACATTGTATTTCGGCTCTCAATCAATCAACATGAACTAAGAACATTAAACAAAATTCAGTATAAGTATAAGTATAAGTACTCAAACTAAATATTTACCTACATCTTGCTAATTCAGCCAAGTCTCTTTCTGTACATGGGGTCCCTGGATTATTTGCGACAAGACTAGAAAGTCTTATATTACTATAGTCAGTTAAGTGGTGTTCAAGATAGTGTCACCATTACCGCAGGTCATACCTCTTTTCCAAGAAAATATACTATATAATTGTATAATATAGGTTTCGTCAAATGATAACTAACTCTCCTTTTTTTCGTCAATCAAAAAATCTTCGAGCTGAGGTTCAAGGTCTGAATTTGAATAGTTATCGTCCTCAAATTCCAAAAAGTCGTCAGTATCGTCATTGTCTGGATCTAAAATATTCCTTCGGATTTCCTCGTCATCCCATTCAGAAATGTTGCTTTTTTCGGCCATTTCTATACATTTCTTGTTGAAAAATGAATGAAATGTAGTAGTGGGTAAATGTAAATCTTGAAGAAAAATCGTATAGATTACACAACAAGGAGTTATCATTTTTCCACACAATGCCCAAATGCTCATATTACTGAATATGCGTCAATTTCACGCATACACTATAGGTCCATATCACTACTATGAGTCAGTTTGACATACACAAATCATCCCAGTATCACTAATATGAGTCAGCAAGACCTACTAAAATTTACGTCAAAAACTAATGTTAGTCAAACTGACTCACTAGATATAAATATGAACAAGGTATCATTACTCCCCCTAATGGTCAGCAGGGGGGCTTTTCTCCACAGAGTCTTCCTGGCAACTGACCAAAGAGAGTTGGCACCTGTGGAAAGCCTTCCAAGGCGAACTCTCTCAGAGAAATAGTGAATTACAATTTTTCTGTGAGTCAAGATGACGCACATTAGTGTTGCCGAAGAAGAAACACTTGAGATTGTGATTCGATACTCATACATAATTAACATTTATTTTTTATTATTTCATCTATGAGACGAATGCTTGTATGGCAAATTAAAAGAATTGTTAAAAAGGAATTAGAATTCATGAGTCTGTGAAACTATTAGATCCATCTTTTTTAATCATACAAGTAATTATATTCTGTAATTCATAAAATTTAGCGTGTTCGGATAGATTTTTTTGGTGAATCCCATTTCTATACTGATGTGACTACACGAATTTTCATGAAGTTGAGAATTATAATTTTGCTTTTTTACTAAGCAGAGTAGTTTTCTAAGGGAAAATTTGAGTCGGCTAAGAAGTTTGAGGGGTTTTGTCGGTGCAGTCCTTTGTCGCCGAGAATTCCTCTACCTCACTGACCCCCTTCCACTATTTTTCGTTCAATAAGTCCCTTAATCTGTTTCGGTCGTCGGTTTCACGCTTTTTTACGACCCGTTTTCTGGGGGCGCACGAGCTCTTCGACGGAAGGTCTTTGGAACAGGACTCAGGAGAGCGTCAACCCTTTTTGTCGTTCGAGAAGAAGATTTTGAGATTTTCCTCGCCTATGAAAGGGGATTAACCGCAAAGAGAGCTGTCAAGGGGTTGAAGTGGCCTTTGATACACGGTGCGGATGTGGTAGGTGGACTCTAGTTTGAAAAAAAATTGTTTTTTTCATGAAGAATAACCTTTCGAAGGTGAATTTTCACGCCGAAACGACGGGAGCCACATTCTCCACAGCAGTTTAGGTTGTAAGGGGGGAAGGGATCTTGAACTTTTGATCTACTGAGCAACGCCTATTGATCAAGACACTCGTCCCCGAATTATCATAAAAATTGAATCAAAGTGTTATTTTGAAAAATCCCAACCCTAAAAGACCAGCGCGGTACATTATTTTCCCGTATGATATCTCAATCTGAAGGGGTTGTGGCCTAGTGTTTATTCATTAGGGGCCTCCAACGACATTTGTTCTGGGTAGCTTATCTCAAACCAGAGACAGCACATCGGAGAATTATGAGCCTCGAGGGGTAGCCCGGAGTAATCGTAAGGGTGGTCTCCATTTGAGGGTGGTTTTTGTAGAAATACATTTTTACGGTAGCCTCAAAAAATGTTTATGACTCAGGTTTTTTTTTTTTTTTTAATTTTTTTATTATGCTTGGCCGCCTCAACTCGTCTATGGTGGCAAGGTTTGATGCAAGTCAATCATTTAACCAGCCAAATAGAGTGCCCTACTATGCACTCGAAACCCCACGTTTAATGTAATAAAATATGCGACATGATTATGCATGTGCGTCTTCTTTGAAACTTCTTGGCATCACGAATCCTAATACAGTATTGTATAGTACTATAATGCTATGACCAAGTAGCCGAGGTATGTTCTATAGTGTAAATAAATATATTTCTTTCATATTTCCGATCGGCAACGGCAAACGGATTCACCGGTTTCAAAGCTTCTTTTCATATTCCCTAATAACAAAATTCCGTATTTTCTAATAATTAAACTTATCACTTAATACAAATTACAAGAAAATAGTAAAATTGGAAATTTGCCACCCCACACACCTTAACAAATTTTCAGAACATTATTTGCAATATCACTTTATACATCCTGCGCTGTTTCAAGACTTTCTGAGGATATCAGGTAGATACAGCTTCTAGTTCTCTCTTCTAGTTCTAAGTTACAGAGCCTACCTAACAAATACTAGCACTGTTTTAACAACTATTCAGTTCTGACAATTCAGAGTATCTTAAAATATATTTGATTTACTCGACTCAACATATTAGTCGGAACAATGATACAACACAGTCGTTGGAGAGAAAAGGAAAATATTCATCTGAATACATCTATTTTTTGGCTGTGCAATAATAACCACGGTTATTTATGAAATAAAATAAAAATTTGTTTAAAAAAACCATTAATATACGTGAAATTTTATGTCACGTAAAATGGGTGCTTGAGGAATAGACTGACGTGAAACGGATACCTCTTCCCAATTTGACGAGGGAGGTAATATGAAATAAATTAAATTAAATACAAAAAAAATACATTCCCCTAAATAGGTTCCCGTACAATGTTTGAAAGGAACCAAAAACAGCAATACACTTGAAAATACTCGTTAGGAATTCATTTTTGTGTTGCTGTCTAATGAAAGGAACCAAAAACAGCAATACACTTGAAAATACTCGTTAGGAATTCGTTTTTGTGCAGCTTTCCAATGAAAGGAACCTGAAGCATCAACACAATCGAGAATACTCGTTAGGAATTCATTTTCGTGTTGCTGTCTAATGAAAGGAATCTAAAACAGCAATACACTTGAAAATACTCGTTAGGAATTTGTTTTTGTGTTGCTATTCTTCAACATGGGGAAAATGGGGGAAACAGTGGGTGTCGCGTGTTTTGGACCCATTCCAATCGTTCTGGGACCCACTCCATTTGATTCAGCGTCCAAGATTTAGTGAAAAATGATACCCCACACGCCTAGGTACTGAAATCCCGATGACACATATTCAAAATGGGTAATATAGACCCAATTTGACTCATAACTTCTTCCAATGGGTCCCAATCGTCCTGGGACCCATTTCATTGGATTCAGCGTCTGAAAATTAGTGGAAAATTACACATTACTCGCTTAGATCGCCCAAAATCTCGTAAATCAATTTTTCAAAAAACATCTTTGACCCTTACCCCGCCAAAATTTGGTCTAATCGGGCTGAAAAGTTTCGAGGACTAGGTTGGGAACAGACCCCTGACGAATTCCCAATCAGGAATACTCTTTTAATATTCCTCGAAACCATCTTCAAGTTTTAGTAGGTCCTCGAAACTTTTCAACCCGATCGGACCAAAGTGGAGCGGGGTAGGGGTTTTTTGAAAAATGGATTTTCGATATTTTTGGCAATCTAGGCGAGTGGGGTATCATTTTCCACTAAATTTTGGACGCTGAATCGAACGAAATGGGTCCCAGAACGATTGGTGCCCTATGGAAGAGGTTATGGGTCAAGACGGGTATCTATATACCCATTTTGAATATGTGTTTTTGAGATTTCTGGTACCCAGGCGTGTGGGGTATCATTTTCCACTAGATTTTGGACCCTGAATCGAATGGAATGCGTTTGGGACCCGCCACACCCACTGTTTTCCCCATTTACCCCATGTTTTAAATAAGTTTCCATGCGCCTGGTCCGAGGAATAACCAACCCGTGTGAAAGAATTTGCAGCGTTTCAAGTTTTTGAACGTTCTTTTGCTCAGTTTCCAAAGTTGTTTTAACGGAGGTGAACCCCAAAAACATGGGCGGTGATGTATTTTAGGTGACCGGTCTACAAGCAAAGAGCAAAGAAAATCACTTCCTTCCAGAAGAGCTTATAAGACTGGTGTGGATTTATTTTTTATCGATAGTCATATCCTGCCTATGAGTTGAACCTTCCCTTCATGACACAGCGTAACAAAAAAATCATTTGAAAAAAAGTTTGAACGAGTTTTTGAAGTTTCAAGCTTCATCTGCCCGAATAAAAACCCTGTATCCCCTAAACGAAAAAATGAATTATTGACGAAACTGCTTTTGTTTTCTGGCCCCGAAAAAGCAGTTAGAATTGGTTACTTAATATTAAAATATTAAGAGTGGAAAATAGTTCACGCTGTGAAGGGAGCGTAAGCACCCTGTTGATATGGAATGAAGGGGCACATGTTTCACGCCTCTGTTGATGAGACCAGGAAATGGGAGATGTTCTCCGCGTGATATTAGAAGGTCTAATGCGATTTGTACGTTTACCGAGATGAGGAGCTTATTGCTGTGATGAACGGACAGGTTCTCCCACGGGTTTTAACTTGGTTGTGAACTGTGAACACCCTCATTTGGTTTAATTTCCTGGTAGTGTTCTCAGGAATTAGATCAACAAATAAGCGGAGCTTGGCGATTATAAAACGCTTTTTGGTGGGCGTGTTTCTCATTGAAATGTACCGTTGTAGTTAATGTGTCTGGAGCACAGGTAAAGAAGATCGTTTCATTTCCGTAGGGTAGCAGTCTCATGCCTACCTACTCCCGGACTAAAGCTAAATGAGCTAGACTACATATTTTAGAGCACTTTGGTAACTACATGGCTCCGCCGAAACCTGCTGCGAATTCATCCGCGATGGTTTACTGTAAGACCTTAATTGAGGATATTGTGTCGTTGAGGTCTTCATGTTGGATTCGAATCAGCAGCAAACACACGCGTATAAATAACAAAATTGAATAAATAGATTAATTTTAAAAATCTAATATATATAATTCTCGTGTCACAGTTTTCGATGCCATACTCCTCCAAAACGGCTTGACCGATTTTGATGAAATTTTTTGTGCTAATCCGGTATCTATGAGAATCGGCCAACATCTATTTTTCACCTCTCTAAATGTTAGGGGTAGTCCACCTCCAAATTTTGTTTTCAAACTTTTGTTCCAATTTGGTGTGTATCCCAAGTGTACATCCTAAATTGGAGGTGACATTGAAGGGAGGCCAATTTGTAAGGTCCCAATTGGATGGTGCGATTGATCTTGCAATAAATCCGCCTAAAACTACACTCACCTCATTTTTTGAATTGCATTTTTTAATCGGGCGGATTGATTTGGTGCCTCTGCCCGAACATTACTCTATTCACAAGTATCCACGCTATTTCACATGGACTCAAACAAAAACATGGATGGCTCACCAGTTGCTGCATGTCTCAATTTATTTGAATCAAACGCCTTGGGGCGATTATTTACAGTCAATCCAAGACACACGGAGTGCTTTTATCTTCGACTGTATTTCGACTGTTGGTTAATGTTACTGGCCCATTATCATTTCAATATATTCGTAAAGTGAATGTGCAACAATATCAAACGTATAAAGATGCATGCCTTGCACTGGGCTTGCTGGAAGACGACAGCCAGTGAGAATGCATGCTTGCTGAAGCTGCATTTGACTGTACAGCAATAAAAATTCGTCTACTATTCGCTATAGTGTTGACTACATGTTTCCCAGCCCGAGCACTGATATTATGGGAAAATCATAGTTTTAGGAGATGTCTACAGGTGTCACTTCTGACCCAGGAAATTATTTATATGGCAAATAACGTTTGCCGGGTCAGCTAGTAAATTATAATAACAAATGATGAATAAGACAGGTATGTCCATCGAAACATCAATAATCCATGTTCTATAATATTCATCAATGTATGTTTATTTATTTATTTCAATCTAAAATAATTTAAACTTCTCCTTAGTGAGGGATTTGGCTGGTGGAATTTTGAGCGCAGCTGCCCTTCAAAAACCCGGCAGGTGAACGGGCCATGTTGAGTCCTTAGGAACATCCATTCGTTAATACGTTAGTGGTTGACACTGACCTCGTAACATTTGCGTTTATTAGTAAAAGGCATTCTAAAATCTTTTAAAATTCTAGCTGTTTTTGTTTTCAGTAAAAACATTTCAGCACCTAAATTGGTTATTTGTTTAATTATTACTTAAACATCTTTTTCTCATTTTCTCGACCTGATTGTGATTGAGTTCTTCTGATACTTTAGACACGTTCCAAATCCCTGATTAAGGGATTTGGAAGCATTATACAATTTGTCGATGAGCTCGGTAAAGGGAGTCATTTGCTGGGGTAATCAACTTGGCGACTTGTATGCCAGTCAAGCAGCTGGAAATTGGTTTTATAAAGACATCGAATACACCGAAAACTGGGCGAAGTAATGCAAAGATTTTGAGTCCTGTAGCGATCATTTATTGCTGTTTATTTCAGATGTTTTTATATTTAACTATATATGTAGCAATTTATGTGTTCCACGATAAGTATATCTATGAAGAAAATGATGAACCGAACAACCTTATTACGTTGAATTGGTCTGGATGCATACATGTACATTGATACAAAGCGGCTTCTTCCAACTGTTAATGGCTGAATATATTCCGTGGAAGTTTGTATGGTTTCTGGAATACATTAGTAATACCTGTAAATAAATTCACTCAATATATTTATGATATACGCTTACCTTCCGATTTTACACTGCCTTGTCATCTACCGGATCTCTTGTTCGTAACGCATGTGCAGGGGACAAGAAGAGGAAGAAAAGTCAGCAAAGGACCCCCACTAATAAGAACAAATTTCACTCAGAAAATACACAATGAAAGAATGTTCCGAGGCGGCTCGTTAAAAATTTAATCAAGATAAGGAATATGAAAACGACGGAGGCCCTTCGTCGGAGTATTGCAGCAAATAAATGGCTCAGGCCCCGGAAGCTCGCCAAAGACAATGACTCTTATTGTCTCGAGCACCGAAAATAAAAGCTCCAGAGCT
>CM034001.1:12459514-12482130 GCA_019603395.1 Cyrtorhinus lividipennis
CCGAAATATGTGAACGCTCCTTATTTCAATTAGGAAGAGATGGTAGCAACAAACAAAAAAAGACAGGAAACTAGAGCACCGAAACACAGCCACAGACAAATCAACTTCTTGAGGGTTACACGGTGAAGGGGAAAGAGCCTAAGATAGCATCTTCATTGAAAGGTACCTACTCAAGGTCCATTCATCTGCCAAAATCCCTTCCCGTAGACGACTCCACGCTTGGTATTTTAGTATTGGGAAATGTATAAATTTCCCCCCTCTCGCTCTTCATTGATAACTAGCAGGGGGGTTTTTTTTCGTTAGAAGACCCATCTCTCCAATCAAACAACAACAAGCAATGACAGAAGCAAAAAAACACACCGCGAAAAGAGAAACGGGAAGAAAGCGGAACCAAAAAACGAAACCAGAAACAGAGAGACAAAAAAACAATACCAAAAAAACAGGCGGAAAGAACAACACGGGAAAAAAAAAAAGAACCAAACAAAGAGGAAAGAGAAAGAGCAAAGAACCGACGAACCAAGCAAGCCAACACCAGACAAACAAAAAGATAACAAAAAGCGAAAGACAAGAAAAACCAAACGCGCAAAGGAGGAAAAACGAAAAAACCAAACGCAAAAGAAAGACAGACAAAGAAAAGAACCACACGGAAAAAAAAAAAAGCCGAAAACACACAAGCAAGACGCCAAAAGAAGCAACAAAACACACAAGACAAAGCACACAAAGAAGCGCAAAGGAAACAACGACACACGCAAAAAAAAACAAGAAAAAAAGGACGAAACACGCAACGCACAAGAAGCAAAAGGGAAAAAGGCAGGATCAAAAAAACAGAAATAAAAAAAAACAAAAGCCAAACCAAGAAAAAAAAAACACAATTCCGGATGAGGAAAGAGAGAGATGGCCACGAAAAAACCCCTGCTAGCTTTCAATGAGAGCGAGAGGGGTTGGAAATTTATACATTTCCCAATACTAAATACCCCCGCCGTGGAGTCGTCTAAGGGAAGGGATTTTGGCAGATGAATGGACCTTGAGTAGGTACCTTTCAATGAAGATCGCTATCTTAGGCTCCTTTTCCCCTTCACCGTGTAAACCCTTCAGAAGTTGACCTAATTGAAATAAGGAGCGTCTCACATTTTTCGGAGCTCTGGAGCTTTTATTTTCGGTGCTCGGACCATAAGAGTCATTGTCTTTGGCGAGCTTCCGGGGCCTGAGCCTTTATATTGCTGCAATACTCCGCCGAAGGGCCTCCGTCGTTTTCATATTCCTTATCTTGATTAAATTTTTAACGAGCCGCCTCGGAACATTCTTTCATTGTGTATTTTCTGAGTGAGAATTTGTTCTTATTAGGGGGGTCCTTTGCTGACTTTTCTTCCTCTTCTTGTTGTCCCCGCATATGCGTTACGAACAAGAGATCCGTGATGACAAGCAGTGTAAAATCGAAGAAGCGTATATCATAAAATATTGAGTGAATTTATTTACAGGTATTACTAATGTATTCCAGAAACCATACAAACTTCCACGGAAATATTCAGCCATTAACAGTTGGAAGAAGCCGCTTTGTATCAATGTACATGTATGCATCCAGACCAATTCAACGTAATAAGGTTGTTCGGTTCATCATTTTCTTTTTTCTTCATAGATATACTTATCGCGTGGAACACATAAATTGCTACATTATATAGTTAAATATAAAACATCTGAAATAAACAGCATAAATGATCGCTACAGGACTCAAATCTTTGCATTACTTCACCCAGTTTTCGGTGTATTCGATGTCTTTATAAAACCAATTTCCAGCTGCTTGACTGGCATACAAGTCGCCAAGTTGATTACCCCAGCAAATGACTCCCTTTACCGAGCTCATCGACAAATTGTTAAATGCTTCCAAATCCCTTAATCAGGGATTTGGAACGTGTCTAAAGTATCAGAAGAACTCAATCACAATCAGGTCGAGAAATGAGAAAAAGATGTTTAAGTAATAATTAAACAAATAACCAATTTAAGTGCTGAAATGTTTTTACTGAAAACAAAAACAGCTAGAATTTTAGAAGATTTTAGAAGCCTTTTACTAATACCGCAAATGTTACGAGAAGTGTCAACCACTAACGTATTAACGAATGGATGTTCCTAAGGACTCAACATGGCCCGTTCACCTGCCGGGTTTTTGAAGGGCAGCTGCGCTCAAATTCCACCAGCCAAATCCCTCACTAAGAGAATTTAAATTATTTTAGATGAAATAAATAAATAAACATACATTGATGAATATTATAGAACATGGATTATTGATGTTTTCGATGGACATACCTGTCTTATTCATCATTTGTTATTATAATTTACTAGCTGACCCGGCAACGTTATTTGCCATATAAATAATTTCCTGGGTCAGGAGTGACACCTGTACAATCTCCTAAAACTATGATTTTCCCATAATATCAGTGCTCGGGCTGGGAAACTGTATCACACCATAGCGAATATAGACGAATTTTTATTGCTGTACAGTCAAATGCAGCTTCAGCAAGCATGCATTCTCACTGGTTGTCGTCTCTCCAGCAGCCCAGTGCAAGGCATGCATCTTTATACGTTGGATATTGTTGCACATTCACTTTACGAATATATTGAAATGATAATGGGCCAGTAACATTAACCAACAACAGTCGAAGATAAAAAGCACTCCGTGTGTCTTGGATTGACTGTAAATAATCCCACCCAAGGCGTTTGATTCAATAAATGTGAGACATGCAGCAACTGGTGAGCCATCCATGTTTTTGTTTGAGTCCATGTGAAATAGCGTGGTACTTGTGAATAGAGTAATGTTCGGGCAGAGGCACCAAATCAATCCGCCCGATTAAAAAATGCAATTAAAAAATGCGGTGAGTGTAGTTTTAGGCGGATTTAATTGCAAGATCAATCGCACCATCCAATTGGGACCTACAAATTGGCCTCCCTTCAATGTCATCCAATTTAGGATGTACACTTAGGATACACACCAAATTGGAACAAAAGTTTGAAAAAAAATTTGGAGGTGGACTACCCCTAACATTTAGGAGGTGAAAAATAGATGTTGCCATTTCTCATAGATACCGGATAAGCACAAAAAATTTCATCAAAATCGGTCAAGCGTTTTGGAGGAGTATGGCATCGAAAACTGTGACACGAGAATTTTATACGAGTATATTAGATTTTAAAATTACCTATTTATTCAATTTTGTTATTTATACGCGTGTGTTTGCTGCTGATTCGAATCCAACATGAAGACCTCAACGACACAATATCCTCAATCAGTCTTACAGTAAACCATCGCGGATGAATTCGCAGCAGTTTTCGGCGGAGCCATGTAGTTACCAAAGTGCTCTAAAATATGTAGTCTAGCTCATTTAGCTTTAGTCCGGATAGTAGGTAATGAGACTGCTACCTTCGGAAAAACGATCTTCTTTACCTGTGCTCAGACACATTAACTACAACGGTACATTCAATGAGGAACACGCCACCAAAAAGCGTTTTATAATCGCCAAGCTCCGCTTATTTGTTGATCTAATTTCCTGAAACACTACAGGAAATTAAACCAAATGAGGGTGTTACAGTTACAACCAAGTTAAACCCGTGGAGAACCTGTCCGTTCATCACAGCAATAAGCTCCTCATCTCGGTAAACGTACAAATCGCATTAACCTTCTAATATCACGCGGAGAACATCTCCCTTTCCTGGTCTCATCAACAGAGGCGTGAAACATGTGCCCCTTCTTCCATATCAACAGGGGCTTACGCTCCCTTCACAGCGTGAACTATTTTCCACTCTTAATATTTTAATATTAAGTAACCACATTCTAACTGCTTTTTCGGGGCCAGAAACAAAAGCAGTTTCGTCTCGTCAATAATTCATTTTTCGTTTAGGGGATCAGGGTTTTTATTCGGGCAGATGAAGCTTGAAACTTCAAAAACTCGTTCAAACTTTTTTCAAATGATTTTTTTGTTACGGCTGTGTCATGAAGGGAGGTTCAACTCATAGGCAGGATATGACTATCGATAAAAAAAATCCACACCAGTCTATAAGCTCTTCTGGAAGGAAGTGATTTTCTTGCTCTTTGCTTGTAGACCGGTCACCTAAATACATCCCCGCCCATGTTTTTGGGTTCACCTCCGTTAAAACAACCTTTGGAAACTGAGCAAAAGAACGTTCAAAAACTTGAACGCTGCAATTTCTTCACACCGGTTGGTTATTCCTCGGACCAGGGTATGGAGATCATTTCTTTCTTCAACATTGGGGAAATGGGGAAACAGTGGGTGTGGCGGGTCCCAAACGCATTCCAACCGATTCAGGGTCCAAAATCTAGTGGAAATGATAATACCCCACAGCCTGGGTACCAGAAATCTCAAAAACACATATTCAAAATGGGTAGATAGATACCCTAACCTCTTCACAGGGCAACCAATCGTTCTGGGACCCATTTCGTTCGATTCAGCGTCCAAAATTTAGTGGAAAATGATACCCCACTCGCCTAGATTGCCAAAAATATCGAAAATCCATTTTCAGACGCTGAATCCAATGAAATGGGTCCCAGGACGATTGGGACCCACTGGAAGAAGTTATGAGTCAAATTGGGTTTTTATTACCCATTTTGAATATGTGTCTTCGGGATTTCAGTACCTAGGCGTGTGGGGTATCATTTTTCACTAAATCTTGGACGCGGAATCAAATGGAGTGGGTCCCAGGACGATTGGAATGGGTCCAAAACACGCGACACCCACTGTTTCCCCCATTTTCCCCATGTTGAAGAATAGCAACACAAAAACAAATTCCTAACGAGTATTTTCAAGTGTATTGCTGTTTTAGATTCCTTTCATTAGACAGCACACGAAAATGAATTCCTAACGAGTATTCTTCAGTGTTTGCTTATTGGTTCCTTTCAAACTATGCACAACTATTTAGGTATTTAGTGTATTCTTTTTTTGTTCCTTTCAGTAAAGCAAACAAAATAATTCTACGAGTATTTTCAAGTGTATTGCTTTTTGGTTCTTTCAACATGTAACGGAACCTATTTAGGGGAAGTATTTTTTTGTATTATTTATTTATTTCATCTTACTCCCTCGTCAATTGGGAGAGGTATCCGTTTCACGTCAGTCTATTCCTCAATCACCATTTTACGTGACATAAAATTTCACGTAGATTGATGGTTTTTTAAACAATTTTTATTTATTTCATAAATAACCGTGGTTATTATTGCACAGCCAAAAATAGAGTATTCAGATGAATATTTCCTTTTCTTCTCCCCAACGACTGTGTTGTATCATTGTTCGACTAATATGTTGAGTCGAGTAATCAAATATATTTTAAGATACTCTGAATTCAGAACTGAATAGTTGTTAACATTGCTAGTATTTGTTAGGTAGGCTCTGTAACTCGAGACTAGAAATAAATCTACCTGATATCCTCAAAAGTCTTGAAACAAGCGCAGGATGTATAAAGTGATATTGCAAATAATGTTCTGAAAATTTGTTAAGGTGTGTTGGGGTGCAAATTTCCAATTTTACTATTTTCTTGTAATTTGTATTAAGTGAAGTTTAATTATTAGAAAATACGAAATTTTGTTATTAGGAAATAGAAAAGAGGCTTTGAAACCGGTGAATGAATCCGTTTGCCGTTGCCGATCGGATAATATGAAAGAAATATTTATTTACACATAGAACATACTTCGGCTACTTTGCATAGCATTTAGTTATATACAATACTGTATTGTGGATTCGTGATCCAAGAAGTTTCAAAGAAGACGCACATGCATAATCATGTGGATATTTTATTACTTAGTGGGGTTTCGAGTGCATAGTAGGGCGCTCTATTTGGCGTTATTCTGGTGTATGATTGACTTGCATCAAACCTTCCACCATGACGAGTTGAGCGGGCCAAGCATAATAAAAAATTAAAAAAAAAAACCTCCTGAGTCATAAACACATTTTTTAGGCTACCGTAAAAATGTATTTCTACAAAAACCACCCTCAAATGGAGACCACCCTTACGATTACTCCGGGCTAACCCTCGAGGCTCATAATTCTCCGATGTGCTGTCTCTGGTTTGAGATAAGCTACCCAGAACAAATGTCGTTGGAGGCCCCTAATGAAATAACACTAGGCCACAACCCCTTCAGATTGAGATATCATAACGGAAAATAATGTACCGGCCGGTCTTTTAGGGTTGGGATTTTTCAAAATAACACTTGTGATTCAATTTTTTATGATAATTCGGGGACGATGTCTTGATAATAGGCGTTGCTCAGTAGATCAAAAGTTCAAGATCCCTTCCCCCCTTACAACCTAAACTGCTGTGAGAATGTGGCCTCCCGTCGTTTCGCGTGAAAATTCACCTTCGAAAGGTTATGAAAAAAACAATTTTTTTTTCAAACTAAGATCCACCTACCACATCCGCACCGTGTAATCAAAGGCCACTTCAACCCCTTGACAGCTCTCTTTGCGGTTAATCCCCTTTCATGAGGGGAAAATCTCAAAATCTCTTCTCGAACGACAAAAGGGTTGACGCTCTCCTGAGTCCTGTTCCAAGACCTTCCGTCGAAGAGCTTCGTGCGCCCCCAGAAAACGGGTCGTAAAAAAGCTGAAACCGACGACCGAAACAGATTAAGGGACTTATTGAACGAAAAATAGTGGAAGGGGTCAGTGAGGTAGAGGAATTCTCGGCGACAAAGGACTGCACCGACAAACCCTCAAACTTCTTAGCCGACTCAAATTTTCCCTTAGAAACTACTCTGCTTAGTAAAAAAGCAAAATTATAATTCTCAACTTCAGGAAAATTCGTGTAGTCACATCGTATAGAAATGGGATTCACCAAAAAATCTATCTGAACACGCTAAATTTTATGAATTACAGAATAATTACTTGTATGATTAAAAAGATGGACTAATAGTTTCACAGACTCATAATTCTAATTCCTTTTTAACATTCTTTTATTTTGCCATACAGCATTCGTCTCATAGATAAAAATAAAAAATAAATGTTATATGTATGAGTCTCGAATCACAATCTCAGTGTTTCTTCTTTTCGGAACACTAATTTGCGTCATCTTGACTCACGAAAAATTGTAATTCACTATCTCTGGAGAGTTCGCCTTGGAAGGCTTTCCACAGGTCCTAACTCTCTTGGTCAGTTGCCAGGAAGACTCTGTGGAGAAAAGCCCCCCTGCTGACAATAGGGGGAGTAGATACCTTGTCATATATATCTAGTGAGTCATTTGACTAACATTAGTTTTTGACGTAAATTTTAGTAGGTCTTGCTGACTCATATTAGTGATACTGGGATGATTTGTGTATATCCAAACTGACTCATAGTAGTGATATGGACCTATAGTGTACGTGCAATTGACGCATATTCAGTAATATGAGCATTTGGGCATTGTGTGGAAAAATGATACTCTTGTTGTGTAATCTATACGATTTTTCCTTCAAGATTTACATTTAACCCTACACTACTTTCATCATTTTTTTCAACAAAAATGTATAGAAATGGCCGAAAAAAGCAACATTTCTGAATGGGATGACGAGGAAATCCGAAGGAATATTTTAGATCCAGACAATGACGATACTGACGACTTTTTGGAATTTGAGGACGATAACTATTCAATTCAGACCTTGAACCTCAGCTCGAAGATTTTTTGATTGACGAAAAAAGGAGAGTCAGTTATCATTTGACGAAACCTAAGTTATACAATTATGTAGTATATTTTCTTGGAAAAGAGGTATGACCTGCGATAATGGTGACACTATCTTGAACAACCACTTAACTGACTATAGTAATATAAGACTTTCTAGTCTAGTCGCAAATAATCCCAGGAACCCCATGTACAGAAAGAGACTTGGCTGAATTAGCAAGATGTAGGTAATATTTAGTTTGAGTACTTATACTAATTTTGATTTTGTTTAATGTTCTTATGTTCATGTTGGTTGATTGAGACCGAATACATGTTTTTTTTTTTCCAAATTATTCACGTTCTTTATTGAGAAAAACCCTCCATGATTCCAATTGACTCATATTTAGTGAGAAGTGTTGGTGCACTGCTGGGTTGTATAGTCATAGCGATTCAGTCAGGCCCTAACCTAACATTGTTTGCTTCCCAAACGAGGAATCCCTAACTCACAGCCGATCACTCGTGGTTTTCTTCTATACCATGTTTCTTCTTCAAAAACAGGATCGCGGCGGTAATACGGCAGAGTGTCAAAAAGTTTTTATTACAATAAAATTAAATTTTTCAACTGAAAAACTCAAAAAGAATGTTTACGCGGAAAGTAGCGAAATTGGATTTCGCGGGAGACTTTTTCCCTGCTCGCGTATTATTTCAATAAGCATTAAAGAAAAATGATGACAATGTGAATAAATAAGGCAAGTAGGTCGCTTATAGGTCGTAGAGTGTGCGACCTGTTCGGAGAAACTGGCTCGATTTTGGATTGAGTAAGTATCCACATGTTCCACCGATAGTGGACGCTCAGTTGATCTAAAACCTATCTGAATTGATTGCGAGTTTAAATTAAGTGAATAATGAAACCCAACGCGCCAGTGTTCTAAATGAGCTCGAAAATCAATTTTCAAAATTTGGGATTGATCTAGAACCCATCTGAATCGATTCTGAGTACAAAATTTGGGGATAACAATACATCACAAAACTAGGTTCAAAAATCTCGAAACCCCATCAAATGCCCATTTTGACCGATACCGTCCGTGCCAATCGATCTATAAACCTATCTGAATCGATTGTGTTTGAAATTTAGTAAATAACGATACCTTACGCGTCAGGTCCTAAAATACTCATTTTACCCATAAACTGCCATTTTTGAAAGCAACTCAACTGAAGTTGACTTGACCAAATCCAGACTTAGTTTGGAGTATCTTAATCCACTTTTTTGACCCTAGAGTAGGTTTTGAATTTTGAATTTCAGCTTGATGGCACGGTTTGGTTCATTAGGTTGAATTATTTTAACTGATTAGATTAATAAGTGCGATTTTTATTGTTTTAACTATTTAAGGTTATTCAATGCTTCATTTTAGAGATTAATTACACAGGGGTAGAGGGGGCGTCCATCTGCCCATATGCTTCATAAAAGACTGAAAATTAAAAAAATATTAAATTATTTTTCTCAACAACGATGTGCCAGCATTGTATAACGGCTATTTTCTGTTACAATAATCGTAACTGTTAATTAACTCGTCAGGTTAAGTTTAAATTAACTAGGAACATCATTTACTCGTTTACAAGCAGTGAGGGGGAGGGGAGGGGGGTTTGTTATGGCTGGACCCCACCACGAAAGGCGGGAAGGTTACGGATATACTACGCGCTGAGGTGGTTGAGTTGTTCGGTCAGGTGCCCCTTTTAAATATCGATTGCCACTAGAGAGCCTGGCGCCAACGTAAAGGAAACTCGCCTATTAACCGTCCGACAAACATTCGGTCCCGGGAACTTCAGCCGAATAGTAACCCCCTTCCACCCCAAAACCACCCTTCCTCCTTCCAAAGTCCGACTACCTGATTTTATCAGATTCTCACGAACGAAAAACATATTCCTAGTTTCATACGCCAACTAATTTAGATATTTATTTCAATAAATATTTTTCATTATTTAGAAACTTAATTTAAATCAATTAATACAAGCTCGTTGCTTCAGTTCAATTAAATTATTGGAATGCATTTTTGTAATCCGATTTCAATCTATCACACATAAAAACAACACCTTCATGAACCCCGAAAATTCTGAGAATAAATAAAAAATATATATTATTGGATGGTAATTCCTTCAATAATCACATAAAATGTGTATTTTGAAAGCGGATTTTTGGCGATCTAGGCGCGTGGGGTACCATTTTTGAGTAAATTTTAGACGCTGATTCCAATGAAATGGGTTCCGGAACGATGACGCCCACTGGAATAGGTTATGGGTCAAAATGGCTATCTATCTACATATTTCGAGTGTATTTTCGCGAGATTTCTGGCACCTAGGGGTGTGGGGGTATCATTTTCCCTAAATTTTGGACCCTGATCGATTGAAATGGGTCCGGACACGCCCACACCCCCTGTTTTCCCCATTTTCATAAGTTCGATGATTAAGGCGTGGTGGGGTATCATTTTCCACTAAGTTTTGGATCACTGAATCGATTGGAATGAGTCTCCATGCTGCTGGTAATAACCAACCCCTGTGATTGCAGGGTTTTCTACAACCAAATTTTCGGCAATTTTTGGTCAATGTCTGGGCGTCATTTTCCATTAAATATAGGTCGGAAATACATTTAGATGGGTCTGAGGCTGACTAGTGCCCTCTGGAAGGTGTTGGTAAAAAAAGACCTACGTACCTATTTCGAATGTAGGTTCGATATTTTCTTGGTACCTAGCGTGTGGAGGTATCATATTCCACTATATGTCTGGACGGAAATTCAAATCCCTAACGTTCATTTTTTCACGTTTTAGGTGTTCAGATTCAAAAGCTAACATTTTCGTCAGACGTACGGCTCAAAAAGGTCTTAGAAAATACTCCGGGAAACCTGAAATGACAGTGTAGACTCTGGCAGACTCCAGCCGGGCTCAGGTTTTTCCACAAATTTGGAAAAACAAGTTTCGACTTATATTTTTGTCCCACCTAAGCCGGCGAACTATCATTTTTCCCATTTATTTTGAAACGTTGGGTCAATTTAGAATGGATTTGGGTCTACCTTACATTTAAACTTTTGTTTATACAGACCTGAAACGCTTCAAATTTGGAAAGTAGTACACATCGACTCCCATTAGGCTCTCCATTCAGGCCTAGTTTTGTTCCTGAATCAATTTCAGCTCAAAATCAAGGTGTGATGAAAATAGGTTTTTGAGATTACTGGGATCATAGTGGTGCGGTAGTATAATTTTTCATTGAATTTTTGGACTAGGAGTGACCGTCTTCAGGACCGATTACCAGAAAATGAGACGTAAAATGGGCAAACAAAATGGCATTTGGCAAAATATATTTACGACCCGGGAGTGTATGGTGTTATTCGTTGTCATATTTGGACTGAGTTTTCACACTATATTTGTGAAGGGTTTTAGGACCAATTACCACAAAAATGATTCAGGTCCATCTAGAATAATATGAACCGTTTTCAGTTAACTTCACTTCATTAGAATAACTTGAGATTTACAGGTGCTACGTAACTGGAATCGTAATAAAAATGCGTATTTTGAAAATGTGGTTTCAAGGTATTTTAGAACTCAGGTATGTTAGGCGTCGTTTTCCACTAAATTTTGGACTCTGAATCGATGTGACTGGTTTTTGGACCAATTCCCGCAAACGATTCTGCTCTAACTAGAATAATATGCACAGTTTTCAGTTCATTTCAATAAAATGTACCCACTGTATAAAATAAAAATGCATTTAAAAAAAAATTAAGGAAAACTCTGTGACGTCAGCATTCAGCGCTTCCCTTCCAGCCCCTGTTCTTTAGGCAGGATTTCATCGGAGTGACCTTTTAATTGTTTCTTGTTTATAAAGGTTCGTTAACAACTAAAACAAAACCAAGGAGGTAAAGTTTGTCAGAGGTTGTCCGCTAGAGCGCAGTGTCCCCTGGTAGACGGGTACAGTATTTGGTTGTAGGCATCATGTTCCCTTTTTAAACGCGGGTTGTGACGTCACCGTTCAGCGCGGGGGTAGCTTTTTTGAAAAGTCGACCTTTTACACTATCATTGATGGAACTGTCACCTGCTTACACTTTCAGTTATGGACAACATCATTGGAAAACGAAAGTTGACCAATTTTAGCCCATAGGAACACCCCATTTATTACATAATTTTGTCTTTAATTTACAACCAGCAGCAGTCGTTTCTCAAGGTAGAATCTGTCAACAATGAATATGTTAGTAATTTATATTTCTTTTTGGATGAAAGGTACGGCTTAGTTTGAACCGGCAATTCGAGCAGTTTAGAAACTGGGGGCTTAGAGTGGACAATTTTGAGTAAACTGGAGCAGACTTGTTCAACGCTTGTTCCGACTGGGCCATTAAATGTGTTGAGGACGAGAGGTTTGTTTTGAGAGGTTGAATGACCCGAATGGACGGCCATTAGAGAAACGGAAGAAAAAATAAAACGACTCTCGTCAGTGGTGTCTGAACAACAGGAACAAGTGGGAGAAACTGTAACTCTAACTACCCCCTACCGTCCTAGAGACTTTCTGTGCCTCGAGGGGTGGCGAAGGGTGTGCGGAAAGGGCCGATCAAAAGTGGTAAATCGACGAACGAGGGCGTAAAATGGGAATTTTTGGCGGGGGAATGTCGGATTATACGGGAAATGGATCGAAAGGGTGCGTCAAAGTTCACCCTTTTATATCGATGACGGTCTTCGCGAGAGCATCTTTCAACTTCCGCCTTTCACAAAAGTCTCTTCAGGAAGAGAATGATCGCCCTCATCGCTCCTGATAAGAGAACAACAAAATACTCTGCCGGCAGGTAATCAACTGGCAGAACTTGGAACAATTTGTCTTCCCCTTCAAGCTGGGAAACAAGTTCAGGTACGTGCGCCATTTCGTCCAAAATAACCAATAACTACAAAATACGGAATCCAGTCCTCAATAGAAAGGATTTTCTAAATCAAAGTTTACGAAAAAATATAAATTTAACTCAAAACTATTCAAATTCTATGAGTATTGACTTCGGAAACCTGAAACATGATTAGCGACCACATCCATTTAGACTAGAAAAACCTCACTAAGAAGCGTGAAATCATAATTTCAACCTCCTTTTTGAGCATCAAACATCAAAATTGATAAGTGAAATATTCACATTTACTGGCTAACTCACATTTGGTGATCATTAGTCCCTTTTTTCGACCGTAAAAAACCTCACATTTGACTCATAAAAGCACACATTTACTGAAAGAAAACGTTATACTTAGTGAGTTAGCCTCCTTTCTGAATCAAAAACCTCGAAACGTGACCAATTTGGCTTTCCAAAAACCACATATTTGATGATTTGAACAACCTTTTTGACCTTGAAACATTTAACTGATTAGTGAAACAGTCAATTCGAATGATTGAAGATTCAGTTTCCCTTTTGGTGATTCGAGTCCCTTTTTCTGAACGTAAAAACCTCAGATGTAGTCCTAAGCCCCTTTTCTGACTCCTCAAAACTGGAGCTGACCGCGTTTGGATTTCAAGTATCACAGTATTTGAATGAAGTTTAACATCTTTTTTACCCATCAAACCTCAAAATTGGATTAAAGAAACATTCACGTTCACTCCGTAAACAGACCAAGGTGATTCTAAGTAACATTTTTTCGATCAATAAATGGCCCATGAATTGATATTTGACTCTTGAATGTAATTTCAAAACAGCGTTATTTGACTCATGGAATCCTGAAATGTGACCCACGGAACCTCAAGCTTTATTAAATATACTTCAAATTGATGGGCACCTTCCAAATGGTCACTCAAAAATGTCTCTTATTGAAGAAGCGCTCTAATTTTGTAATTCAACTTTTATATTGTCATTAAAACAACAAAATTATTTTAACCTAGAAACCCCATTTTGACCCTCTCGTTAAAATGCGTGAAACCTGAATGGTAAAGTCACGAGATCCCAAAATTTGACGAATTAGGAACGTTTTTTTTTACCTAGAACAGAATTTTAAACCTCGTTCTCAAAATAATACAATACTCGAAACCTCAAACTTAATCAGTTGAACTCCTACTTGTCAGGCAAAACTGACATTTTGTGTCATCCTATATGTTCTAAATCCGATAAAACCCCCATAGTGACTGATAATACCTTACGTTTAGCAAATGAAACCTCCTTTCTCACAAATAAAACCAAATATTCGGCGATTTGAATCTAAAAACCACTTTAACGACTATTAAAACCTCACATTTTACCCACTAAAACACGATTTTGACCGTTCAATCGAAATTAGTGCGTGAAATTACTGTTAGATACTCAAAACATTTTTATTTAAATTTACGTTTGACTCTAGATTGGTAGGACTCAAACTTGATTGTGTGAAACCTACTGTTAGCATAATATATTTCCCGCGTGATGGGCGAAATCACTCATTTGACATTAAAATCATCACATTTCATGTTTTTTTTTGCCTCTGGATGCTTCTGGATGCCTCAAATTCTTTGGTGAAATTTCAAATGTGATGAGGGTTATCTTCGATTCATCTTGTACATGTATCTGGCGGTTTTGAAAAAACAAGGGATTGAAAATAAAACTAGAATCAAATTTGGATAAGGGCCCCAGTGAAACGTGAACTTCGAATATCTATTATGACGTCATCAGTTATGGTCGATGAACTTCCCACGCTACCTATTCGTGCGACTCTGTGGGGAGCTATAGAGGACGGGGATCACGAAACGAGAAACTCCCATGTCCTCCGCCGTCCCACCGTGGGACGTCGTCAACGTCGAGGAAACGGAGGAAAAGCGATGGCCCGCGAGCGGCGCAATAACGCCCCGTCCTCGGCCGTCCTCCGGACAAAAGGGTCCGCCGGAAAAGGTCGGAACTCGAGGACAAGAGCCGCAAGGGGGGAAAACGGAGCCGCCCCACACGAAGTCCCCGTCCGTCGAAAACGGCCGGCTTAAGGGTTAAGAGCCAACAACACGAACCGTGCAACTTGACCATCCAACTGCGGTTGACCACAAGTTAACCCGCGTCTACCAACAAAAGCCCAACGCCAACTGGGAGCTCAACCACCAAAACACGATTAATCACTTAACAGGGTTATCATTCTTCAGAATTCTCCTCGTGGCAAAACGGTCTACGCTCCTATGGGACTCTCCAAAAACCATCCTAAAATATGATATAACGCTACCTCACCCCTTGGGTATATGTGGAACAACACCCCTCCTCCATTAGGGACATGTATTGATGAACAAAACATCGTTGTACAAAACCTTCGGAAAACACCTTTTGGTTGGTTATTCCTTGAATAATCAACCTATGTTTTCATGATAATGGTCAACCTCTCCGATTCGGCTCAAAATTTTTTTCTGGACGTTTCATGATGTCCTGATCAAAAAAGGTCGATGTCCGTCCGCCGTACGCCGTACCCCGTACGCCGTACGCCGTACGCCGTCCATCGTCCGCGCCCTTTTTGGTAGTAGAAAATTTTCTAAAAATCTGAAATTTGGGTCAGGGGTCTGTTCCCAGCCGAGATGGGTCCTCGAAACTTTTCAGCCCGATCGGGCCAAATTTGGAGGGGGTTAGGGGTCAAAATGTGTTTTTTGAAAAATGGATTTTCGAGATTTCGGGCCGATCTAGGCGAGTAGGGTGTCATTTTCCACTAAATTTTGGACGCTGAATCCAATGAAACGGGTCCCAGAACGATTGGCACCCACTGGAAGAAGTTATGGGTCAAATTGGGTATTTATTACCCCATTTTGAATATGTGTTTCGGGATTTATGCGACCTAGGCGTGTGGGGTATAGTTTTCCACTAAATTTTGGACGCTGAATCCAATAAAATGGGTCCCAGAAACGATTGGCACCCATTCGGAAGAAGTTATGGGTCAAATTGGGTATATATTACCCGTTTTGAATATGTGTTTTTCGGGATTTCTGCTACCCTAGGCGTGTGGGGTATATTTTTCCACTAAAGTTTGGACGCTGAATTCAATGATGTGTGTCCCAGAATGATTGGCACCCACCGGAAGAAGTTATGGGTCAAAATGGGTATGTATCCACCCATTTTGTGTGTGTCAGGATTTCTGGTGCCTAGGCGTGTGGGGTATCATATTCCACTAAATATTGGACCCTGAATCGATTGGAATGGGTCTGGGACCCGCCACACCCACTATTTCCCCCATTCGAGGATAAACCAACCCGTGTGTAAGAATTTGCAGATTTTTCCTTCTACACGAACGAAAGCAATAAGCTGAACGCAACTCCCAGAATCGTGACTGCCCAACTAATTCGCCGCTTTCAATGAATAAGTGTCTGCCCTTTCAACTTCCTAGCTGGTTTCAACCGCAGCACGTAAGTATATAACTGATGCTAATAATCAAAAAATATCATAGCATAAATTTGACTAGAAATGACTTTACGTCCTTTTTTCCGTAAGCGGCGTAAATGAGGTTACGTTTCGTGCTTTTAATCGGTTTTGAGGTACACAGCAGCGTAAAAGCTCAAATCCAAAATGGTATTGAATAAACAGCTTTGAGGAATTATCTACTTGCAATTAATGGGAAAATGGAAATCATTTAGGAGCATTTACACGATGGAGAGAGAGGGACAGGTGTGTTGTAGAGGCGGAAGGTTAATAGCGGAAGATGATTTCTCCGCGGGAAAAGGGGCACGGGTGCGGGGGAGAATTCGGTAGTAACGGAGGACATTCCGCGGGGGGGAAACGGAGGCGAAGAGGAGGGAAATTCTAAGCCTCTTACATCGCCGTTGGTGCTATAACGATGAGCGGGAACGGTTACACGGGTGGGGACGGTTGCACGGGGGAGGTGGGGCGTCTTTTCCAATATTGTGCGCTACCGTTTAATCGTTTTCGCTTGCGGAGGAAGGTGGCGTGGGTAGGTATTACAAAACTTGCATTGCACGGTAGGTGCCCCCATGGGGATGGGTATCAATGAACAAAACAGCGATGTTTCCCTTCTTTTATAGGAGGGAGTTTTTAACCTCGCGACATTCTTGCAATTTTTGCAATTTGTTTTCATGCAAAAGGTCAACCTTTTCCGATTCTGCTCAAAATTTGTTTCTGGACGTTTCATGGTGACTAGATCAAAAAACCAAAATGTCCGTCCGCCGTCCCCCGTCCGCGCCGTTTTTGGTAGTAGAATTTTTTTAAAAAATCGTCTACTATAATATAATAGAAATTTGGGTCGGGGTCTGTTCCCGGCTTAGGACGGTCCTCGAAACTTTTCAGCCCGATCGGACCAAATTTGGGCGGGGTAGGTCAAAATGTGTTTTTTGAAAAATGGATTTTCGAGATTTTGGGCGAACTAGGCGAGTGGGGTATCATTTTCCACTGAATTTTGGACACTGAATCGACTGGAATGGGTCCGGGACCCGCCACACCCACTGTTACTCCCATTTTCCCCATGTTGAAGAAATGAATCTCCATGCGCCTAGTTTCGAGGAATTTCACGCGAAATGAATAAAATGAGTTGAGTCGAATCAATAAACGGATAACACCTCGTAAATCAGCGTTAAAATTCATTTGCCTCACTTTGGAGTTATGTAATAAAATCCTCGGACCAGGAGCAGGGAAATTCATTCTAATCGATTCAGCGTCCAAAAATTAGTGGAAAATGATACCCCACCACGCCTAGGTACCAGAAATCTCGAAAATCCATTTTTTGAAAACATATTCTGACCCCTACCTACCCCTTCCGGGGTCACTTGCGCATGGTTGCGCGGGTGCGCAAATGCGATGTTTTGAAATCTATAAAGAAAATGTGAAGATTCAAAAGAAAAAAAATTTTGTTCACCCCCCATTTGGACGATCATAGGAGGGGGAAACAACTCGTGGGACACCCTGTATAGTGTTTTAATTTACACTTGATTGGCCTCAAACACGAGGCGGAGCTATAACCCCTCTACCCATACACACCCAATAATCAATAATAATCAGAATTATTTATAGTCGAGACAAGAAGCAGAGAAAACAATGAACGCTTAAATCCAAGGATTTTAATTCAATTCGTACGTCCCTTTTAAATCCCTTTTTAATTCCTTGCCAGCTGTGGCGCCCTTTTTTCTATCCTTTATCAGAAAATGAACAAGACGAAGTTGGAAGACTCATGTGATCCCTCTCCCAAGTTTATAATACTCTGGAACAGCCCTAAAGTATAAAATTCCTGCTTTACTAGACTTAGGCCATGATAGACAAGGGGTGGTTATTAGAGCTTCTCCCCATCACCCGGGAGTAATCTCTTCAGTTTCTAACCTAATTTTTGCCCTATGAACAGCTCAACTACTTTGCAAACCACAAATATTTCTCATAACAAGGAAAAAACAAGGGGTTGGTTATTCCTGGAATCAGGCGCATGGAGATTCATTTCTTCAACATGGGGAAAATGGGGGAAACAGTGGGTGTGGCGGGTCCCGGACCTATTCCAATCGATTCAGGGCCCAAAATTTAGTGGAAAATGATACCCCACTCGCCTAAATCGCCCAAAATCTCGAAAATCCATTTTTCAAAAAAACACATTTTGACCCCTTCCCCGCCCAAATTTGGTCCGATCGAGCTGAAAAGTTTCGAGGACCGTCCCAGGCCGGGAACAGACCCCTGATCCAAATTTCAGATTTTTAGAAAATTTTCTACTACCGAAAACGGCACGGACGGCGTGCAAGAGCAACGCATCGTTTAAGTTTTCATTCCAAGAATTTACGGTGAGCTTCCCTCGTGTGTTCTGGCCACGACCACAGGAAACCTCCCTTAGACCGTGCTATTACGTCGTCAGTACTTTACTCCGCTCTACCACGCAGTCCTACAACCCCGCGTTTATTATTCAAAGTGGAGCTCGTATGCTCTATTCGAGAGACAAAAATAATTTTCAGCTACGAACAATAAAGAACTCGAAGGAGTTTATAACGTCCAGCTGTAAAACTTTTCTTGTGCGGAAATAAGATAATAAATGAGACTGAAGACTTTTTGAAAAGAGCTGATTCTTTAAAAGGTTCTAAATTTAATTAGCATGGTACATGATTTAGCCACGAGTAAAAAATCTGCAAATTCTTACACACGGGTTGGTTATCCTCGTATGGGGGAAACACGGGTGTGGCGGGTCCCAGACCCATTCCAATCGATTCAGGGTCCAAAATTAGTGGAATATGATACCCCACACGCCTAGGCACCAGAAATCCTGACACACACAAAATGGGTGGATACATACCCATTTTGACCCATAACTTCTTCCGGTGGGTGCCAATCGTTTTGGGACAACATCATTGAATTCAGCGTCCAAACTTTAGTGGAAAACTATACCCCACACGCCTAGCAGAAATCCCAAAACACATATCCAAAATGGGTAATATATACCCAATTTGACCCATAACTTCTTCCAGTGGGTGCCAATCGTTCTGGGACCCTTTTATTGGATTCAGCGTCCAAAATTTATTGAAAAACTATACCCAACACGCCTAGGTAGCAGAAAATCCCAAAAACACATATCCAAAATGGGTAATATATACCCAATTTGACGCATAACTTCTTCCAGGGGTGCCAATCGTTCTGGGACCCGTTTCATTGGATTCAGCGTCCAAAATTTAGTGGAAAATGACACCCTACTCGCCTAGATCGCCCAAAATCTCAAATCCATTTTTCAAAAAACATTTTGACCCCTACCCCGCCCAAATTTGGTCCGATCGGGTGAAAGTTTCGAGGACCCGCTCTCGGCTGGGAAAGGACCCCTGACCCAAATTTCAGATTTTAGAAATTTTTCTACTACCAAAAAGGGCCGGACGATGGGCGGCGTACGGGGTACGGCGTACGGCGGACGGCGGACGGACATCGACCTTTTTTGATCAGGACATCATGAAACGTCCAGAAAAAAATTTTGAGCCGAATCGGAGAGGTTGACCATTATCATGAAAACATAGGTTGATTATTCAAGGGATAACCACCAAAACCCCCCATCCAGCACGGATTTATCTATAGTTGGGGGAAAATTTCCAACATAGTGTATTCTGTTAATCTTGTGATTTACGGAAATGAATTATTTTCATTTCATTTCAAAATCTGCAAATTCTTACACACGGGTTGGTTATTCCTCGGACCGTCATGTTTTAGATGTAAAGGGATTCTCAACCCTTACGCGATAACATCAGACGTAATGGGTAGGTGCTTGCAGAACGGTACTTTCAAACCGGCAGTTATTTTTCAACTAAAATACCGTTAATCTGCATAATTTTGTAGCCTGTAGCACGCTTGAGAATAAGAAAAATATTTTACGGAACTTATGAAGAAGTGTTGAGTTGGCTTAAGCAGTTGTATTTGTGTTCTTGGTAATTCACAGAGTAATAAATACATACAAATAGCTTCAATGCCCAACTACATTAGCATCGAATGTGATTACTACCGTTTCTTTTGGCTCACTTTTTCCAAAAGTGAACCGAAGGTTTTGATTGTAATTAACGTGACGCAGCTTCGAATTGTATTTTAGTCCTCACGGAAGAACTATCTAGTTGGGTCTATCTAGCCGTTTATAACGAAAACCACCTTGAGCGCTTTCCCGTTTCAGGCAAATAGATTAGCTGTGGCGTTGCTAAAGTTCAAAGGTCGAGTTCGTGAGTTCAAGGTACTTTCTCCCACCTGAATATCCGCTTCCACGTTTCTCCACATAGAATTAAATTTGTATTAGATATTCCAAACGGTTGATCAGAAACTACGTAGTTGCAGAGCGTGAAATTTAGCGTCCAAAATTTACTGGAAATTAATACCCCACAAGGTTGAATTCGCATAAAATGCCAAAAATCCAGTTTCAAAAAACCTATTTGGGCCAATCTGGCTGAAAAGTTTCACCCCTAACAGTGGCCAGGAGGTTAAACTGTAAAAAAATTAAAAACAGTGGGTGTGGAGGGTCCTGGACCCATTCCAATCGATTCAGGGTCCAAAATTTAGTGGAGAATGATACCCCACACGCCTAGGTACCAGAAATCTGGAAAACACATATACAAAATGGGTACATACCTTTTGACCCATAACTTCTTCCGGTGGGTGCCAATCGTTCCGGGACTCACTTCATTGGAGTCAGCGTCCAAAATTTAGTAGAAAATTCTACCCCCCGCCTAAATCACCCAAAATCTCAAAAATCCATTTTTCAAAAAACACATTTTGACCCCTACCTCGCCCAAATTTGGTCCGATCGGGCTGAAAAGTTTTGAGAACCGTCCCAGGCCGGGAACAGACCCCTGACCCAAATTTCAGATTTTAGAAAATTTTCTACTACTAGGGACATTGACCTTTTTTGATCTAGACACCATGAAACGTCCAGAAATAAATTTCGAGCCGAATTGGAGAGGTTGGATCTTTTGCGTGAAAACATAGGTTGATTATTGAAGGAATAACCAACCAATAGCGAATTCCTTCCCATTCAAATATCCAATAATTTCTCAATTCTTTCAATTCACGGAAGTGGATGGAAGTAATTTTAATCGTTCACTGTGTCCGTCAAAATCCAAACCTTCCCCTCAGATGTCCATTATTCCGTCGATGTCGTCCACTTAATGAAGCGCTAGACAGAATGGTTGCAGAGGTACGAACAAGAGCAATCTAATCGAGTTATTGACGGCGTCACTACTAATATTATTCCTTCACTTACCCTCAGTGTTGTCTCTTGAATAATCAATATTATTCTAGTGCCTTTTTTCGTCTGACCTCAAAAAGTTGACTCATCGATTTATGTTCATTTTCGATTCGCTATTCACTTAGACGTTTGAAACAACATCAAAGAAAACCTATTACCAAAAAAAATAACTCTTTTGACGACCATGAATCAAAAAATAGCACCTTTTCTATTGGCGGCATTTTGACCTTATTGTCGTCCAGTTTTTACTCAATTTTTCTTCACATCAAGCGTGTACCTTGAATAAAAAATTCCGTCCTGGGGAGTGTTTGAGATTACTCTTTCTTGTCTTGCTTCTTATACCAATATGAGGGATTTCCCGAGTGATGCTGATGATTGAAAAAACGAGCGGTGATAAGGTGAAAAAGGGGATAAATGGTAAAACCGAGCAAAAGTGTGACATTCTAGTTAGGGTTCGTTATCCAAGCGGGTCAGATTCTCAGCGAGGTTCCATAGCGAAGAGAACTTGGCAAAGTTTGCTCTGCTTCCTTTGACACTTCAGCGATAAACTTATCTGTTGAAAGGAAAGTTCATTTCCAGTTCCTGATTTTCGGTCGCTTAGACGAGGTCAACGACAGAAAAATGATATGGGAACTTGGAAACTACTTGAAGCCTCAGTGAAATCTTGATTTGATCAGATTTACCGAAGAAAAGAAAGGAGAAATTGGGACAACCCATGCCCAAGGTAACAGGATTTTGATAACTTTGTGTTGCCTGAAATTGCTATTAAATTTATCATCTTACCTTGATACGCGATGGATGGGACTAAGATGTTTGTAGAGAAAATAGGATGGTCTATTGACAAATCTATGTCAATAATGGATCCTGTGCGTCCTCCTGCTTCTCATGAGGACACCTGCTTCCGCGTTGATACCTGAAATCAAATGAATTGTACAATTAAATTCATTTCCTTGAATGATGAAGAAAATATATTAATTATACGTTCAATGCGCGAAAAGTCTCGACACGCTAGTGTGCCAATTGTCTTCATAATTGTGAAACCGGTTCGAACTGAAAACTGTAACAGTTAATTGAACTTTTAATGACTGATCGAACAGATGTAAACGGATACAGATTTATGAACAGCGATATGAACACATTGGAGAACAGAACGGAATGCGAGGTTACCTTTCCCGGCGGGTTACCCCTTAGTTCACAGAACGAGCGAGCGCTGATGTCGGGTCATCTAGCGCGAGCAAAAAGGTCCTACCCGGCCGACCCAAACGGCGGGTAATTTGAACTGGCTGTTCCTTGGCATCTTTCAATCTTGGGCCGGGTACACACGTTGAGGATTCCAGAGAGGATTCCAGAGTGGGTCGAGGCCTTCAG
>CM034001.1:12482230-12524869 GCA_019603395.1 Cyrtorhinus lividipennis
CACACTTGAGGATTTCCGAAGAGAATTCCTCTGAGGAAAACCTCAGAGGCGGCCGGAGCCGGACGGAGCATCCACACGACGCGCGAGGCCCTTGAGGAAAACTGTGTAGTTGTAATGGCCGAACCCCGGCCTCAGGCGGCCTTTCCAAAAATTGGAAAGGCCTGGCGGCCTGTACAGTCCGCCTCAACTGAAGGCCTCGACCCGTCCACACGGTGCGGTCGGCCGGAGAGGTTGGCCTCAACGAGGAATCCTCTCTGGAAATCCTCAAAGTGTGTACCCGGCCTTACAGTCTATCCTTGTCTTGATTTACGCGCCAGATCATCTGGGAGCCCTGCTCTATGGCTCTATGGCTTCCCTGGTATCAGGCACCGCACCCTTGGCAATACTTTACCTGATATACCTACGCTAGACTGTTCCTGAGGCCACGTGGCCCATTATAGTCTATCCTCGTCTTGTCATCGCGCCAGATCATCTGGGAGCCCTGCTCTATGGCTCTATGGCTTCCCCGTATATCAGGCACCCCACTCTTGGAAATACTTTACCTGATATACCTGCGCTAGACTGTTCCTGAGGCCATGTGGCCCATTATAGTCTATCCTCGTCTTGTCATCGCGCCAGATCATCTGGGAGCCCTGCTCTATGGCTCTATGGCTTCCCTGGTATCAGGCACCGCACCCTTGGCAATACTTTACCTGATATACCTACGCTAGACTGTTCCTGAGGCCACGTGGCCCATTATAGTCTATCCTCGTCTTGTCATCGCGCTAGATCATCTGGGAGCCCTGCTCTATGGCTCTATGGCTTCCCCGTATATCAGGCACCCCACTCTTGGAAATACTTTGCCTGATATACCTGCGCTGGACTATTCCTTAGGCCATGTGGCCCATTATAGTCTATCCTCGTCTTGTCATCGCGCCAGATCATCTGGGAGCCCTGCTCTATGGCTCTATGGCTTCCCCGTATATCAGGCACCCCACTCTTGGAAATACTTTACCTGATATACCTGCGCTAGACTGTTCCTGAGGCCATGTGGCCCATTAGGCCGGGTACACACGTTGAGGATTTCCGAAGAGGAATTCCTCTGAGGAAAACCTCAGAGGCGGCCGGAGCCGGACGGAGCATCCACACGACGCGCGAGGCCCTTGAGGAAAACTGTGTAGTTGTAATGGCTGAACCCCGGCCTCAGGCGGCCTTTCCAAAAATTGGAAAGGCCTGGCGGCCTGTACAGTCCGCCTCAACTAAAGGCCTCGACCCGTCCACACGGTGCGGTCGGCCGGAGAGGTTGGCCTCAACGAGGAATCCTCTCCGGAAATCCTCAACGTGTGTACCCGGCCTTACAGTCTATCCTTGTCTTGATTTACGCGCCAGATCATCTGGGAGCCCTGCTCTATGGCTTCCCCATATATCAGGCACCCCACTCTTGGAAATACTTTACCTGATATACCTGCGCTGGACTGTTCCTGAGGCCATGTGGCCCATTACAGTCTATCCTTGTCTTGATTTACGCGCCAGATCATCTGGTAGCCCTGCTCTATGGCTCTATGGCTTCCTCGTATATCAGGCACCCCACTCTTGGAAATACTTTACCTGATATACCTGCGCTAGACTGTTCCTTAGGCCATGTGGCCCATTATAGTCTATCCTCGTCTTGTCATCGCGCTAGATCATCTGGGAGCCCTGCTCTATGGCTCCATGGCATCTCTGTATATCAGGCACCGCACCCTTGGAAATACTTTACCTGATATACCTGCGCTAGACTGTTCCTGAGGCCATGTGGCCCATTATAGTCCATCCTTGTCTTGATTAACGCGCCAGATCATCTGGTAGTCCTGCTCTATGGCTCCATGGCTTCTCCGTATATCAGCCACCCCACTCTTGGAAATACTTTACCTTATATACCTGAGCTGGACTCTTCCTGAGGCCATGTGGCCCATTACAGTCTGTCCTCGTCTTGTCATCGCGCCAGATCATCTGGTAGCCCTGCTCTGTGGCTCTATGGCTTCCTCGTATATCAGGCACCCCACTCTAGGAAATACTTTACCTGATATACCTGCGCTAGACTGTTCCTGAGGCCATGTGGCCCATAACAGTCCATCCTCGTCTTGTCATCGCGTCAGATCATCTGGGAGCCCTGCTCTATGGCTCTATGGCTTTCCTGCATATCAGGCACCCCACCCTCTCCCTGCGTTCGCCTGCCTGTAGCAGCCGAGGATGGACCTCCTGGAGGTGCCGGGTTTCGCAAGGGGTCTTTATTCCTCTTCTCTGCTCTGCCAAGCCTCTGTGGCATACTATGAGCTGTAGGGTGAGGGTGGCTGTTGGGACATGGTGCTTAAATTGGTGGCAGCACTTGCTCGCCACTTTGCTGGGCATCACTGAACGTACAGGCATTTTGTAGGGCTACCTAAATAGGAAAACACCCCACCTGTGTCCTCCACTCCAGCTCATTCTTCACCATTTTTCTTCATTCTCCACAGTCCTGCAAAGGAGTCCTTTGCTAAAACGCTGTAGGTAGGGCGAGTGCTAGGATATTCCTCCCCTGCCTGGATAATAACCTAAATTTGACTATGCCTAGCCTAAAAAATTTATCAGGTCTAGACTAACCCTGAGCGCACCCACCACCTGGCCGGTAGGGAGGGGGAAGAATCCCCTCCAGCCAGCCAAGCCCACCCTTCCTCTCCATGGTGGGAGACCATTTTCACCTTCCATGACGTCACTCGTCACATTACCAACTGCCGACAATTTGATGAAATTTCCCTTTTTTCCACAGCCTGTCAAATCCCTCATGAACTTCGTTGTCCGCTACCGTCCAGACGAACAGCCATCTTTGAGACCCCATCACGACTCATCCACCTACACCATCAATTTGGCTCTCAACCGACCGGGTGTTGACTATACCGTAAGTTTATCAGTTATTTATACTCTATGGCCTCAACTTTATACAGAGCGTCCCACATGTTCCCCATCCCCTGCGATCATTCAAATGGGAGTAAACAGAGAAAAATTGGCTCTAGTTGGTCCTCAGAACTTTTCAGCCAGATTGGACCAAAATTGGGTGGGGTAGGATTCAATATGTTTCCTCAAAAAAATGGATTTTTGAGATTTTTGGCGATGTAGGCGTGTGGGGTAACATTTTCCACTAAATTTTGGACCCTGAGTCCAATGAGATGGGTCCCAGAACAATCTGAGCACACCAGGAGAGGTTATGGGTCAAAATGGGTATCCATCTGCCTATTTTGAAAGTGTTTTTGAGATTTCTGGTACCCAGGCGTGTGGGGTATCATTTTCCACTATATTTTGGACGCTGAGTCCAATGACATGGGTCCCAGAACGATTGGAGCCCACTAGAAGAGGTTATGGGTCAAAATGGGTATCCATCTACCTATTTTGAAAGTGTTTTTGAGATTTCTGGTACCTAGGCGTGTGGGGTATCATTTTCGACTAAATTTTGGACGCTGAGTCCAATGAGATGGGTCCCAGAACGATTTGAGCCCACCGGAAGATGTTATGGGTCAAAATGGGTATCCATCTACCTATTTTGAAAGTGTTTTTAAGATTTCTGGTACCTAGGCGTGTGGGGTATCATTTTCCACTAAATTTTGGACGCTGAGTCCAATGAAATGGGTCCCAGAACGATTAGAGCCCACCAGGAGAGGTTATGGGTCAAAATGGGTATCCGTCCACCCATTTTGAGTGTGGGTTTTTGAGATTTCTGGTACCCAGGCGTGTGGGGTATCATTTTCCACTAAATTTTGGACGCTGAGTCCAATGAAATGGGTCCCAGAACGATTGGAGCCCACCAGGAGAGGTTATGGAATGGTCCGACGAATAATCAACCCCTGTGAATGAATTTGCAGCGTTTCTGTTTATTTTCCCCTTCTCCTTCCTTTAGACGGTCCCGCACGATAGACCTAATGTCAACAATATTCAGTTGCATTTCACTTAATTTGTCTATTTAACGTTTCCCTTTACTTCATTTTTCCAGGGCGGTGGCTGTCATTTCCTCCGTTACAACTGCAGCGTTGCCAACACCAAAGTCGGATGGCTTCTGATGCACCCAGGTCGCCTCACGCATTTCCACGAAGGGCTCAAAGTTACTTCAGGAACGCGTTACATCATGATCTCCTTCATCGACCCGTGAGCCAATTAACCTCCTCAAATTGATGTTTTTCTCTTCGTGTTACTTCACTTTGCGTCCACGTTGAGCGCCCAAGACTCCTATCAACCAGTTGACAGTATAAATGTAAAATAGGAGCGGTCATCAATATTCGATTGTATCAAAATATTGATTTTTTTAAACGATAATGCGAAATTCCACTAGGAACTATTAAGTTTTAGCATATTAGTAATCGATTAATGTAATCAATTCAATCACTCATCATTCGATACATCGAAATTTTATAAATCCTACAAAAGTAAATACCGGTATTTACCAAATTTATCATTATCAATCTTTAATTACCTAATTTTAAGATCGATACATCGATACTTTGACTATTAATGGCCTTTCCTAGCCTGTAGAACCCCCCCCCCCCCCTCAAATTTGGGCCCACCGATAGGAGAGTCGCATGTTTCAATGTTATTCATGTTATTCTTATTGTAAACGTTCCTTCTTACTGTACTGAATGTTTTCCTTTTTAATTGTAAAAAAAAAGGCTTTAATTTTTAATATTTTAACAAAAATTTGTACTCGAGTCGTACATTTTTTTTCTCTTGAGCCATTATGATGGTGCAATAAATCAATAAAAGAAAAACTTATTGATGGTTATCCTTAAAATAAGTTGTGGCTTAGTTTAGTTATTAATTAGACTTGATTGAGTCAATTTAATTCTTTTTCTACTTGAATTTTTACTTCTGACTATAAATGTGTAAGTGTCAATAAATGTATTCCTGCTGGGAAAAAAATGAGTCTTGTTCAATTTTATCCTCGCTAATGATTGTTTATTCCTTGAATAATCATGCCCAAGGTCATGAAGGGGGTCGACCATTACCGATTTTCTCTAAAAATTATTTTTATACTTTCATGATGTCTATATAAAAGGTAAATTTTCCAGGCGGTAATGGAAAAACAAAATTTTCTAAAAATAAAAATCTGAAATTTTGGTCAGGGATCTCATTTTGGCACAGGTGGGTCTTTGAAACTTTTCAGCCTGATCGGACCAAATTTAGGCAGGGTAGGGGGTCAAAATGTGTATTTCGAAAAAATGGCGTGTGGGGTATCATTTTCCGCTAAATTCTGGACGCTGAATCGATTGGAATGGGTCCAGGACACCCACTGCTTCCCCATTTGTGATACCTTTTGGTTGGTTATTCCTTGAATAATCAACCTATGTTTTCATGCAAATGGTCAACCTCTCCGATTTGGCTCAAAATTTTTTTCTGGACGTTTCATGATGTCTAGATCAAAAAAAGGTCAATGTCCGTCCGCCGTCTACGCCGTTTTTGGTAGTAGAAAATTTTCTAAAAATCTGAAATTTGGGTCAGGGGTCTGTTCCCGGCCTAGGACGGTCCTCCAAGCTTTTCAGCCCGATCGGACCAAATTTGGGCGGGGTAGGGGTCAAAATGTGTTTTTTGAAAAATAGATTTTCGAGATTTTGGGCGATCTAGGCGAGTGGGGTATCATTTTCCACTAAATTTTGGACGCTGAATCAAATGAAATGGGTCCCAGAACGATCGGCACCCACTGGAAGAAGTTATGGGTCAAATTGGGTATATATTACCCATTTTGAATATTTTGAGATTTCTGGTACCTGGGCGTGTGGGGTATCATTTTCTACTAAATTCTGGATCCTGAATCGATTGGAATGGGTCTGGGACCCGCCGCACCCACCGTTTTCCCCATTTCCCCCATGTTTTTAAATAAATTTACATGAGCCTGGTCTGACGAATAACCAACCCCTGTGTAATTTGCAGCGTTTTTTTCTGCTCCCCCCAAGAGGAAATTCCAGAATAAATATCGGAAAGGGGACAAAAAGGCCTTCATGGGTTGCATTTTTGACGAGGTTGACTTAGAGGACTCCTACATTCCTGATGAGGACGATCTCATAGTTTCTACAGATGAGTACCCCAGACGACGACATGGATGGAGACCTACAGAATCTTGCTATATTTTATAATAAGATGGCTGCTTGCTCATCAAACGCCTATGTGAGTTTGGCCAACAAGCACGCTCAAAGGAGGCTGCAGATCCCCACTCTCCCTCACACAGAAGAAAATCATCAGGGAAGTTGTAGGAATCGATGGAGAATCCATTGCAAGGGAAGAAGAGAGATCTGACCGACTCGAGAAAAGGAAACTTTAAAAAATGTTGATTGTTCATAGGGAGGTTTGGACCTAATTCTCCTTTGCCACCTCTGTACCTACTTGCCATTCGAGTTAATTCTTGTTACCCTTATTTCCTACTCGGTCGGTAACCTAGGGCACCACTAGAGCCTTTGATGTTGAGCAGGGTGTAAGGCAGGGCTTGCTCAGTCCTCTGCTATTTGCATTGTACCTCAACGATCTTGAAGGAGCATTGCCTCATGGAATCGACGTTGCTGGAACCAAAATAAAACTGCTTATGTATGCTGACGACATTGTCAAGGGACCTTCTGGCGCTCAATGGCCGGCCAGGTGTGGCTCGGGAGGACGACGATCTTGACAGGACGCTGTGTTCCCTTTGCAGCCTTGGTGAATCAGAGGACATTATTTTATTCCTGGGGCATTGTCCTGTTCTGGCTGAGTTTCGTGTTGCACAGTTCGGAGTGGCTAGATTGACCTGCGACTCCATAATCGGAATACTCAATGGTTTGAACTGGCTCCCACTCGCGGGATTTTGCCAGGCTGCTTGGTCATATCGACCTGAGCTGGTTGCCAAGACTGAAACCTCAACCTCGCCTGTCAATTGGCAGCCGCGTGCTGTGTTTTCCTTGTTTTCTTAGGCCGGGTACACACGTTGAGGATTCCGGAGAGGATTCCCCGTTGAGGCCAACCTCTCCGGCCGACGGACCGTTGACGGACGGGTCGAGGCCTTCAGTTGAGGCGGACTGCACAGGCCGCCAGGCCTTTCCAATTTTTGGAAAGGCCGCCTGAGGCCGGGATTCCGGCTACTACAACTACACAGTTTTCCTCGAAGGCCTCGCGCGTCGTGTGGATGCTCCGTCCGGCTCCGGCCGCCTCAGGTTTTCCTCAGAGGAATTCCTCTCCGGAAATCCTCAACGTGTGAACCCGGCCTCATTCTGTGTGTAGTCTTTGTCGCTCTTATTGGTTCACGATTAATTGTTTTCTCGTATGTTCCACTGTAAATTTTTTTTAAATTTATTTATTTGTAAGTGCAATTTAATTTTGGCTCTACGATCATAATATGGGCTGTGTGTTTCCTCAATAGGTTAGTGCATCCTCTGTCAGACAGACATGGCCTATTGCCATACCGTGTATCAACACAAATGCAAATTTATTATTGTTGTTCAATTCGAATAAACACGTCTCCTATCTATCTATATTGATACATGATATTGATAAAAGACCAGGCGCGGATCTAGAAATTTTTTTCGGAGGGGGTCACAGGGTAAAATCAAAAGCTAAAAAAAAAAAATAATAATAATAACCAAACAAACAAAATGAACTAAATTTTCTCACTTTTTTAATCTGTTAACAATAAAGTCTTTTCAATTGCTCTAGTCAATTTCTTCATTTTGTTAGATTTTTGGTTTAAAAAAATTTACCTAGTTCATCTCAAAATTTCAAAAATTTTCAAAATTCTACCTGGTTGGGGGGGTCATGGAACCCCCCCCCCCCACTCCCTGAATCCGCGCCTGTAAAAGACTAAAAATTGAGATGGAAATATCGATAATATAAGAGCGTCCCTAAATATAGTAGAAAACTGTATCAAAGAAAGCGACCTTAATGCCATGTCCAACCTACGGATTTTTACAGATTTTGTTACGGATAGTTTAGCCAACCTTACTGTACTCAACCTAACTTATCAAACCTTGATTCGTCTGAATTTTTTGTTGGTTGTTGCTTTCGCGTTCCGCCTGTTATAATTTTTGTGTTGGTTACAAGTATTGTCTTAATTTTCTCACTAAATTTGTCAGAATTTAGTAGTCAGTTATTGTCAAGTTTTTTTTAGTGAGAAGACCGATAACATATTTGACATCAACCATGCAAATTCGATAAATCCAGTAAGTTTCAGTAATTTTCATTTTCTAAATCGAGTTTTTCCTAATTACATAATACAGATATTGATGTTTTCTCTGTTTTCGAGTTAATGAATTAAGTTGGTAAATATTGTTCTAACCTTTATAGTCCTCTACGTCACTGTTTGGATATGATGAAATGGATATGATTCAAATTACAACAATCAGGTATTTTCTCTCGAGACGAATCATCAATGTTATTGCGAATCAAAACGAATTAGTCTCACTTGACGTGATTCATTCAACTCTGATTATACTTCTGTAGTGGAACAGGTTGTGTTGTACTTTTGGTGGTTTTCCAATGCGATAAGTCGCTGGAAAAAGATCATTGCTCAATGTTGGAAAACTTGAAATCAATCATAATTGAATTACAAGTCGTTATCACTTGGTTCAGTTTGCTTCTTGTCAGTCAAGTTGGTTATGTTTGAAGCATGAGCGGTTTTCCATGATCGTTGAAGGCTTCAAATCCGTGTCAAGGTCGATCCTGTGATAGTATGAAAGCTATAGTTTGTGGATGGCAATGGTACTAGTATGAATATAAACATTGGAGCACATTTTGATACTTTTTAAGGATACTTATCATCTCTGGTTTCATTGTATTTTGAATGTCAGGTTTACTAACTAAAGATGCCTATTTGGAACCCAAAATGATCAATGCTGGGGTGCCACAGGGAAGTGTACTTGGCCCACACATGTATCTCTACACCAGTGATCCTGAAAATGACGAAAACAGCGACCTTCGCCGATGACACGGCAATTCTGGCTGTGGGATACAACAATGAAGAGTCAATGTCAAAACTCAACCCTCCCAAATTGAAGAATGGACAGCCAAGTGGAGATTAAAACGCTGCAAATTCATACTGTTGCAAGATTACACCTGCACCAGTCTCCTGGGCAACCATGCGGAGGGCTAAGGGTCACTCTCAAACATTCATCAAATTGGCTGGAACCTTCCCACTTGCTCGAGACAACATGTCAAGTTCCCAGAACCGCGTGGGGGTATCATTTTCCACTAACTTTTGGACCCTGAATCGATTAGAATGGGCCCAGGACCCATTTGGGGCCTCAAATCCGTGTCAAGATCGATCCTGAGATACTATGCCAGTTATAGTTAGTGGATGGCAATGGCACTAGTATGGATATAAACATTGGAGCACATTTTGAGCTTCTCCACTTTTTCAAGAATACTTATCATCTCTGGTTTCATTGTATTTTGAATGTCAGGTTTACTAACTGATGATGCCTATTTGGAACCCAAAAACATCAATGCTGGAGTGCCACAGGGAAGTGTACTTGGCCCATACATGTATCTCCTCTACGCCAGTGATCCTGAAAATGACGAAAACAGCGACCTTCGCCGATGACACGGCAATTCTGGCTGTGGGATACAACAATGAAGAGTCAATGTCAAACTCAACTCTCCCAAATTGAAGAATGGACAGCCAAGTGGAGATTAAAACGCTGCAAATTCATGCGCAGGGGTTGGCTATTCCTTGGACAAGGCGCATGGAGACTCATTTCTTCAACATGGGGGAAACAGTGGGTGTGACGGGTCCCGGACCCATTCCAATCGATTCAGGGTCCAGAATTTAGTGGAAAATGATACCCCACACGCCTAGGTGCCAGGAATCTCGAAAACAGACATTGGAAATGGGTAGATAGGCACCCATTTTGACTAATAACCTCATCCAGAGGGCGCCAATCGTTCTGGGACTCGTCTCATTGGAATCAGCGTCCAAAATTTAGTGGAAAGTCATTCCCTACACGTCTAGGTAGCAGAAATCTCGAAAACACGTATTGGCTCCACCCAGTGCCTGCTCCGCCCTGCATTGTCCATGCCGGGCAGGCATACAAAATAACTGACTCAAAGAGGGATTGCCTTGCTTTGGTATTGGATGCCCCAAGCGACCCGAGCAAGCATCTTTGTTCCGCCAAAGGATGCCAGGCTTTTGCCTTTACCTCTGAAGGATCAAAGCACTTTGCCAGCAGCACCTCCAGGTACCTAGGGTGGTGGTTATACCTGATAGTTTGGCCGTTGATGCTGATAACTGGTGGGCTCCTTGTGTTCAAGCTCCCTTTGAGCTGGCCCATACGCCACACCGTTTTTGGCACTTCAGAGCGAGCACAGGACAAAGCCAGGATGGACTGAGTGAGATGCACTTGCACGACAGGTTACAAAAATATATATGACTCCAACAGGTTGGGCGTTTTGGCAATGACTGCCTTGTTGGGCGCCTTGGCGAGTGCGTGCTGGAGCTCTCTCCAAATGCAACATCTGAGCAGGAGCTGCGCCCGCATCCTGGCGCATGCTCCCTCCCTTCTGGCCTTCTGGAGGCAGCAAGCCTGGGGGCTTACAGGGGCATTTTGTATTTTCTACCAATTACTCAAGCATCTTCCTAGGAAAGCTGTTGCCAGACTCACCCAGATCATCCCATCGCCAACCATATCACATCGCTATGTTCCCCACTTATGGAAAATTGCTGAAGTAACAATGATCCTTAAACCGGACAAACCAACGGATCAGCTAACATCGTACAGGCCATTCTTGCTGCTGCCTGTGTTGTCTAAACTGTTTGAAAAACTCATCAACAAACGATTACTCGCTGTCATAGAGGAACGCAAGCTGATCCAGAACCACCAGCTTGGGTTTTGACAGCAGCACTCCGCAATAGACCAAGTCCATAGAATAGTTAACATCGTTGAAGAAGCTCTAGAACGAAAGAAGGTCTGCTCAGCCATCTTTCTAGATGTCACATGCTTTTGATAAAGTCTGGCACAAAGGCCTGATGCATAAGTTGAAGAGAAGGTTCCGGCCAATTTAATACAACGCGCGAATGTTCGAGAGCGACCCTTAGCCCTCCACAGGTCGTTGACCCTGCGACGCCGGCAGCCCATTTGACAGGCGCAGGTGCAATCTCGCAACAATATGCTTTTTTTTTTAACTGAGTGTTTAAAAGTAGCTATTAAATTTCAGTCTTGAAAAGATGAACGGTTTTCTCGGTAAATTAATTGAAATAAATTAAAGAACTTCACATTGCTTCACAGCGCTGGAGCTCTCTCCAAATGCAATGTTCAGGCAGGAGCTGCGCGCGCATCCTGGCACATGCTCCCTCCCTTCTGGTTTTCTGGAGGGAGCAAGCCTGGGGGCTTACACTGTCATTAGGTTTCTTCAAAAATCTTTTAATGCATCTTTATTATTATTTGATACTACCGGACATTTGACTTTTGGTTGATTATTCCTTGAATAATCAACCAATATTATTCCTTGAATAACCAGCCAGTGTTTTCATGCAAAATGTCAATCTCTCCACTTTCCCGACTCAAGTTGTCCCTCGAAGCCAGGATGGACTGAGTGAGATGCACTTGCACAACAGGGTTACAAAAATATATATGACTCCAACAGGTTGGGCGCCTCAGCAACGACTGCCCAGTTGGGCGCCTTGGCAACGAGTGACGCTCTGGAGCTCTCTCCAAATGCAATGTTCAGGCAGGAGCTGCGCGCGCATCCTGGCACATGCTCCCTCCCTTCTGGTTTTCTGGAGGGAGCAAGCCTGGGGGCTTACACTGTCATTAGGTTTCTTCAAAAATCTTTTAATGCATCTTTATTATTATTTGATACTACCGGACATTTGACTTTTGGTTGATTATTCCTTGAATAATCAACCAATATTATTCCTTGAATAACCAGCCAGTGTTTTCATGCAAAATGTCAATCTCTCCACTTTCCCGACTCAAGTTGTCCCTCGAAGCCAGGATGGACTGAGTGAGATGCACTTGCACAACAGGGTTACAAAAATATATATGACTCCAACAGGTTGGGCGCCTCAGCAACGACTGCCCAGTTGGGCGCCTTGGCAACGAGTGACGCTCTGGAGCTCTCTCCAAATGTGATGTTCAGGCAGGAGCTGCGCGCGCATCCTGGCACATGCTCCCTCCCTTCTGGTTTTCTGGAGGGAGTAAGCCTAGGGGCTTACACTGTCATTAGGTTTCTTCAAAAATCATTTAATGCATCTTTATTATTATTTGTTTATTTTTTCCAGGAAGCAGCAGTTGGTGAGGTATCGTCGAAACAGTGACTTCTGAAAATTCCACGCTGCTGACGTCATCAAACAGCCCGCGTTCATGGACGGAATTCCAGTCAAAATCAACGAAAAATACAAACCCCCGCCACGTCGCTCGTTGCCAGCATGCACTTTGAACCGTCTGAACAACGTGCAGTTTATGAGCCACACGTACGATTTCTCGTTGGAAAACACCGTCGCTCAACATATGACCAAATTGAACCAAATCAGTCGAGAAGGGATAGACAAAAGGGAAGTCAAAAGTTCAGAGTCGCCTGAAGTGACGCAGAGTGAGACGATTTTAACTCCAACGCCGATTTCGTCGAAACCGGTTCGAACGGCGCAGAAGGAAAACGCTTTTAAGTATTCGGATTTTGAAAATGACACGTCTAGTCCGTTCGATAATGAAGAATTAAAAACGTTGAACGATCTCGAAGAATTGGCGCACGTTCTGGGGGCGACGTCCGTCGGGCGCTCCGAAGAGCAGTGGCCTCAAGGCTACGGTTCGCCGTCGCAAAGTCAATTTTACAGTTACAATCCAACGTCGACGTCACAATCGGCACTAAATTCCACGTACGCTCCACAATTGAACAATTACCAACCATTTATGGACGATCGACCGTCGTTTTCGCGAGAGGACAAAATTAAAAAAATCGCTCAAGACGAAGACGGTCGCGTTTCAGTCGTCAAATCCCTTCAGACGTATTTAGGTCGAAGGAAAAACATTGAACCGAATAATCCGTCTTATTTGAAATTGACCGAACAACAACAACAAATGGCGTGCCGTTTGGCGGACATGGGTTTTCCCTTGAGTCGCGCCGTCGAAGCTGTAAAACTTTTCAACGACGAAACCAAAATAATCGAATACCTTCTCCTCGTTCAATCTTTCGTCGACAAAGGCCATTCGGAGTCTCAAGTTCTCCACGCCCTCGAGGCGACTCAAAACGACGAAGAGGCGACTGGAAACTACTTGCAAGTCCTCGACCAAATTATGCGACTCGGTTTCAAAGAAGAAGAAGTCGTCAACGCCCTCGCTCGAACGAAAAACGACCGCGACAAAGCCCTCGACATCCTAATTAGATAATTATCAACCTCAATTCCGTCAAAAAAATTCTCATATTCGCTTTGAGAACGCGTTTTTCTTCGCGACTACGACTGATTTACGTCGCGATGGGCTCAAACGGCCAGAAACTTACAGTTATCGTGTTTTCTATTAAACTTCAAACGCGTATCGAATTATAATTGTTTATCGGCTTTCTTTTTCCTTTTCAATCGCTTGACGATGTAAAATTTCAGCCCATTTCGATTGTAGTGTGCAGGGCGTTTACTTTGCTAGATGTGTCTTCGTTTTATCGACGGCTCGTTTTTAATTCGTCGAAGTGAATAAAGTGAATGCAGTATTTTGCGAAAGTCACAACAAAAATGAGTTTTATCAATTTACCCCGAAATAACCTGTAAAAGTATGATGAAAATGTACCTCAGGTGTTCAAAAAACTCGGGCTAAAGATCCAGATAGGTGGTTTCCTTATAGTATAAAAATGATTAATACGTTCAACTCATTTCTTCAATGGGGATAATGGGGGAAACAGTGGTTGTGGTGGGTCCAGGACCCATTCCAATCGATTCAGGGTCCAAAATTTAGTGGAAAATGATACCCCACACGCCTGTGTACCAAAAATCTCGAAAACACATTCGAAATGGGTAGATAGGCCCCATTTTGACTCATAACCTCATCCAGAGGGCGCCAATCGTTTCGGGATTCATTTAATTGAATTCAGCGTCCAAAATTTAGTGGAAATTGATACCCCACACGCCTAGGTACCAAAAATCTCGAAAACACACATTCATAATAGGTAGATAGGTACCCATTTTGACTCATAACCTCATCCAGAGGGCGCCAATCGTTTCAGGATTCATTAAATTAGATTCAGGGTCCAAAAGTTAGTGGAAAATGATACCCCTCATGCCTAGGTATCAGAGATCTCGAAAACAGACATTTGAAATGGGTAGATAGATACCCATTTTGACTCATAACCTCATCCAGAGGGCGCCAATCGTTTCGGAATTCATTTAATTTGTGGGTGGGTCGAATAGTATCGATTATTGACCGTTTTCGACAGTATGGATTTGATAAGGTTGAAAAAACGCCAGTTGGGAAAATAATTAAAATAGAAAAAAAATTTATTGGTTCAAAAAAGTAATACAATAGGATAATAGAAAACATAAATAAACATTTAATCCCGCTTCAATTAAAATATAAATTTGATATACCCAATATATTATTATATAGAAGAACATTTTTATTTATTTTCTTCTGGAAAAAGACGAGCTCAAATATACATTCATACAGTTCTCATTCAGTTGTCGATTAAAATAAAAATATACAACCTACGCATAGAACTATAACTAATTGATACATTCAGAAATAAAGGAAGAGTGAAGATTACGAAGAATGCTCGTTATCGTCATACATTGAAGAATAGTTTACCTTCTCGCCGCTAGAGCGACAAAGGACATGAAACATGTAGAAATGGTAAAAAATTGTCTTTTACTTCCACAAAAACAAAGGAATTGGGCAGTACTGATGAAACAGAACACATTGTTTATATAGCAAAATGAATAGAGGCTGCAAAAAAAAAAAAAAAAAATGCTGGGCGTTTTAAGGTGTCTGAATCAAAATAAGCACATGTCCGTCCACCATCCACGCCGTTTATTGGTAGTAGAAAGTTTTCCAAAAATCTGAAATTTTGGTCAAGGACCCGTTTCCGGTTCTGGTTGGTACTCAAAACTTTTCAGCACGACCGGACCAAATTTGGGTGGAGTAGGGGTCAGAATGTGTTTTTTTGAAAAATTCACTTCAAAATTTGTATCCATCTAGCCGTGTGGGGTATAATTTTCCACTAAAGTTTGGACGCTGAATCCAATGAAATGATTCCCCATGCTCCTGATCCAAGAAATAACTAACCCCTGTAATTTTACATTCTCCTTCACTCCTAGAACAAGGGAACATCATCTCATGGGGAACACAATATTACAGCTTTGGTCAACTTCAGCAGAGTTAGCAGAGTTCACTTCAGAGCAAGCACAGGACAAAGCCAGGATGGACTGAGTGAGATGCACTTGCACGACAGGGTTACAAAAATATATATGATTTGGGCGCCTCAGCACTGAAGGGTGCCTTGACAACAACTGCCTGGTCGGGCACCTTGGCAATGAGTGAGGCCCTGGAGCTCTCTCCAAATGCGACGTCCGGGCAGGAGCTGCGCGCGCATCCTAGCATATGCTCCCTCCCTTCTGGCCTTCTGGGGGCAGCAAGCCTGGGGGCTTACACATTCACTTGTATTGTCTACAAGTACAGTTACTTATTAAGGCTCAACAGCCAAAATTGATTTAACATTTCTTGTTTTTGTGGACCTAAAACACAATTTCTTACCATTTATATCTGCAAGGTTGCCACAATTTCTTCGCAAGTGACTTCAGTTAAACAGAAAACACCAAAATCAGCGCCTACAGAAGATCTTTAGCAGTTAATATTAAACTAAGCGATAACAGTTTGGTAACACCTACCCATCAGTTCAAGTCTTTTTGATTTTTCATGTCATTTTTTTTTATTTTTAACTTGTCAAAGAATGAGATAATCAGTGTAATAAAAGATCCTAATTCAAGTAGTAACCTATAATTCATGTATTGTTTTCCTGTGGCTTACAATACAAATGTTTTTCACTCATTTAAATTTTAAAAATTTTCGAATTAAAGGAGAAGTGGAAAGAGATTTTAAGAAAGATTTTGAGGTACTTGACATAGTCAGATCTGAATGAAGTTCCACAGGTTCACAGGTGACGTACCCAAGCCCCTATTGTACAGGTTAGTACAAAAAAACACATCCCGCCTTTTTTTGGGTTACATGTGTCGAAATTTGGTTCCAACAAGACGAGGCAACTGGACATGCAGCAACGATATCAATGCGGTCACTCAAAAAACAGGGCATTTTATCGATGTAATTTTTTAAAAAATGTTTACTAATTTTTTTGTTAAAAAACGTATATTGTAACTAGACCTTTTGCACTTCATTTCAATACAATACCTATAAAATTGACAGTTAGACAATGTAGGGTGGGGCAATAGATGATATGAACCGGTTTTGAAAGGTAATTGAAAGAAAACGACTCAACTAAGAAAAATGGGGCTTAGTTCATTTGAATCAGTAGGTTATCCCGTTTGTCATATCAAGTTTTGAGAATTGCATCACCAAGATGGCGGCTTTTAGCAGCAATACACTGATGAGGGCGATTTCGGAAACTGACGAGACCCAGTTCATCTTTCTGGAGCCACAAACTAACAGAATTTCTACTACTGGGCAGTTTTCTATTGCCAGTTTTTTCAGATCAGATCGCTTTCAAGGTCATTTGAAGGTCAAATGAAGAAATTATTGAAGAAAATATCGTTTAAAAAATCTGAAAAAATTCAGACATAGGTTTTTTAGAATGCTGAATCCAAATCCGGTGTTGGTTGACCTTCATGAGGTGAAGGTCAAGGTCATTTGAAGGTCAACCCAACAAAATAACCTTAAAAAAATTGTAAAAATTCGACCTTCAAATGACCTTCAGATAACCAGACATGATTGAACCAACCCTGGATTTGGATTCAGCGACCCTCAAAACACATACATACATTTTTACAATTTTTTTTTGAGGTTATTTTGTTGGTTTGACCTTCAAATGACCTTGACCTTGACCTCATGAAGGTCAACTGACACCGGATTCGGATTCAGCATTCTAAAAAACCTATGTCTAAATTTTTTCAGATTTTTTAAGCGATATTTTTTTTAGCTATATTTTCTCCATTTGACCTTCAAATGACCTTGAAAGTGGTCTGATCTGAAAAAACTGGCAAAAGATTCGAAATCAGCGACCCGAAAAACATAAAACCCCACAGGTCGCTTTCATGGACTTTGACTTTTTTTTGTGGGGTTGTGTTATTATCCCTTTGATTACATCGATTGTAAGAAACTGTAATTTGCCTAATGAATTCAGGGGGGTGGAAGAGAGGTCCACTTGACTTTAACCTCACCCTGATAAATAAATAAACCAGTCAATCAGTCAATCAATCTCTTTCAAAATTTTCAAAATTTGATGTTAAAAACGGGATTACTTTCTGACTCAAATAAATTAAGGTTCATTTTTCTAAATTGACTAGTTTTCTTTCTATTTCCTTTCAAAACCGGGCATATCTATTGCCCCTGTACAAAATGTAGTTTTTACCCAATTGCCTCGAATGAAAATTTTATAGCGTGAAATTCTATGTTGTTTCATTTCTAAACAAGACGTTTGGCTTCTCATATGAGTGACATTCTTCGGGTTTTTACTCTAGAGCTAGGGACATACGATACTGATCGATATGAGTAAAATATTAAATATTTCATTCGATACCAAGTTCTTTTGGTATCGATAACACTAATTTGAGTATCGATACATTGGCCAGTATTAAAAAAAGTTACTCTTATGGAGTCAAATAACAAAAATTGTATTGTTGTATTTTTTTTCTATCAAGAGAAATTTTTCTTGTAACAATCCATTCAGTTTTGCTACTACCATCAAAATCTGATTTATCTTTACTAAATTCAAACTCAATCCATGCTGTCCATCATAGTCCGTCCAGGCCTCCAACAAACTGGGAATATTCCGACCAAGACGAGGAACATCTACCACCAACAAAATCTGATTCATCTTTATCAAATTCAAATCCATGCTGTCCATCATAGCCCGTCCAGACCTCTATAAAACTGGATTCTGATCACAACAAGGAACATCTACCACCAACAGGTGTGTTCTTCCTAACCTCTTGGTGTTCCTGGTGTAGGGATGGAAGAATAGGGACTGTAAGGTTTTATTATTGAATAAACAGTCTATTTAAATTGAAGAAAAGTTTGCCATTTTTAAAGGTATTCAAATACGTCTTGCTGGCTGGAGCAGAGTCCTGCTGGGAGGCCTTCCTGGTAGTCTGGTTGTTTCTGAACCGAGTTTTGATTCCTTGTTCACAGAAAAGGAGCTTTGCGGTGCCATCAATGGAGCCTCTCTACCACATCACACTATCATGGTGCTCATGGTGGATGGTGACCTCGTTAGATAGTCCCAATTTTGTCTTGAGAGCTACGGGCTACAGTCATTTCGACGCCCATTTTGAGAAATATTCATCTCTCCTGCCACAATTTTCTGCTTCCAATGTGGCCTTTTCTGAATTCTGGTTTGGACCTCTTTGATGTATTTCTTCGTCCTTACAGATCGAGGACGGTTTGATCACGGCCTGTCCAGTACAGACTGGGTGGATGTGAAATAGCAGAAAGTCCTGAGAAGTCCTGGCTGTCTGAAGGCGACATCTGGTACACCTTGTCCAAGCAGAATTCAGAGAGGGAGCATGACCTGGGCGACTGGTGACAGCATACACACTACAACATCTGTCAATTAGCGGTCAATTGCCTACCATGTCCCTGCAACGTGTAAGAGGCATATGAGTGAAAGCATATCACCATCTTTTCTTGCTTTGTATGCAGGCAGCCGCCCAACGACGGCATTCTGCAGGCAGTGTCACCTCTCTTTCAATGGCCATTTGGCGCATGAAGGTGTCAATCTTCCAGTGGACTACACTTTACGCTGGAACTGTTGAAGACAAAGCCCATCGTACAGTGTGGTATTAGCCTCATTCTCTTCAAATGCCTCTTGTTAGTTTAGTTAGGGCCAGTGAGGAATCCCCACCTAGAACGAAGGTAGGTTTAGTGGATAGTGGGATAGTGGAATTTTCATAGACAAATCCTGCATCCAAATTTTTGTTTTCATTACCCTTTAGACGACCCTCATGAATACCGTGAAAGGTCGCCTCTAAAAGACAGATTTAAATGTTAACGGAAACCGTTATTTTATTCATGGAACGACGGAGTTGGTCAACCCCGTGAGGCTGGAGAAACATCGAGAGGTGTCAATTGTATGGCATGACAGCCTTTCCACCTTGTGACCCACAACACGAGCTGAAGTGGCCAACATTGGCCCAGTTTGCCATTTTTAAAGGTATTCAAATACCTCATCATTTTATTTCCGAAATTTTACTCCCACACTACTTTAACCTAATTTTCTTGAATTTTTTATTGTTGTAAGTACAGGGTCCGCCAACGAAGTAGGACGTTTTTGAAATGGGTAGTACTCAGCGTGGGGAACTGTGAGGGGTGGGGTTGGGACCATCGTGTTCACAATGAAGGGAAGTTTTTTTAGGTTAGTTGCAAAGATGGTTTGGACGATGCCACAACGTGTTTTCGCGGTAAGTCGGTTTTTAGTGAATGGTGAGTCGATAATTCAAACACAGAGAGATTTCTGTCGAGAGTACGCAATTTCTCCCCGCGGAGCTATCCCAACTCGTAATGTAATCCTAAGGTGGGTTGAAAACTTCAGGGAACCGGGCAGTGTTACGAAAAAAAGGAGGGGAGGAGATCGAACAGCGCGAACTCCAGAGAACGTTGAGCGCGTGAGAGTCACTGCCCTCCAGAGCCCACACCATTCTGTCCGACTTTGTGCAGCAAATTTGAACCTCTCACAATCAACTGATTGTCGAATCCTACTTTGTTGGCGGACCCTGTACTTCTTGTGAGTCTAAGTTATCGATACTTTTCATTCGATACTTGAGTGGTATCGAATATACGAATCAAATGAGTAATGGTATCGATACTTTACAGGTATCGTATGTCCCTACCTAGAGCTTGGTGGTGCCTTTAAGCCTACTCCAGCTCTCTAAAGCCAAAGGCAGTAAAAAATCTCTTCAAATCAGCCCTTACTACAGTTCACTTTGTTTTGAGGAAACCAACCCTCCTTAAATACCGAACGATGAAAGGCGTGCAGGCAAAGGTGATGGCAAAACGAAGAGGAGCAAGAACTTTGTTGACAGCATAGGCAATGACGAAAGTGCCAGCTCCTGCAGCTGCATCGCCGCTTTTGCCTTCTAAACCAAGTTTTTCTACAACCCACGTCATGTCCAGTCCGCTGAAACGAATTTCCAATATAAGTACCAAATGAAAATGCAGAATGGATGTCGAAATGGTAAAACCCAAGAATATGGACCATTGTCGCGTTATCAGCTGATATCGATAGTACGCTCTGTCGATATGTACTATCGATATATACACGAAATATTTATCCCTGTCGGCCATATTTGTTTTTATAAAAAAGGAGGGAAAATACTAAATTTTATTTCATAAACAAACTTACCTCGTACTTTTGGCGTAAAATGTTAATCAAATAATTATTGGAAGAAGTGAACGTAATGAAAAAATTGAAATTGACTTGAAATTGAATCTTTTGGAAAATATTAAGCTTCACTAAGCCTCTCACTCCCGCCATCTGGCCGATATACATTTGCCACATCCTTGAGAAATTCCCTCATCAGATCATCACATTCACTTTTCGTTCTCCTCCAAATATATTCAGAGAGGTACGAACCGTGAAGTGACTGAAATAGCAGGAGACAAAAAGGAGGCAACAACAAAAACTTTCGATTATCGATTATCGACCGTATGCGCGATATCATTGCTATCAGTTGATAACGCGACAACGGTCCATATTCTTGGGTTTAGCCGTCGAAATTTGTTTAAAAATAAACTTACGTGGAAAAAATGACGTAAATGATTCCCAAAAGTGTGAGCGATTGAGTGATGTGGAACACAATAACGGTTGAACCATAGTCTCTCATGAAGAGTTTCAGCTTCTGTTTGTTCGACAAAGGCTTCTCTGGGTCGTCGCTGGGGGTGTCACCAGAACCAGCACCTCCTGAAGAACAAAAACAAAACAGTTGGAAGTCAGGTAGCAAACAGTTGTGAGGAAGCAGACGAAACTGCAACTCACATAATCTTAGAGTGCCCAGCACTCACATCCCGCAGATACACCCTCTTTGGGACACAAACCCCAATGAGAACCGTACCCTGCAATAAGTTAGTCCATGGCTTAACCCTTTCAGGGGACTGGGACTGTTTGTGGACTAAAGAATGGGACACTTAAGAGAAGCACAACAAGCCACCAGGCTTCCGCGCTTGGGGCCCCCTATAACCCATCATCTAGGTGTCTTTTACCATCTACCAGGTAGCAAACAGATGCAGATGGGGTTTGCAGCTGTACAGTTCGTGTGAAATTGGCGAATTGCAGGGGAATGTAGAGATGATGAACGAGAATGTGGAGAGATTACATCGATGGTTGGCGGAACACGGAATGAAGATCAATCGGGAGAAGGCTAAAGTGATGATGCTGGGATATACGAAATTGGTACAACAGCACCCAGTCCAAGACTCTAGGACTTGTTGTCGAGCATGACCTATCGTGGCAAGCCGAGACCACCAAAATCTGCAATTCGGTGTTCCGGTCCATCTATCAGCTCAGAAGAACCTTAGTGCATGTTTGTAAGACCCTTGTAGAGGCTCTAGTCTTCTCAAGCTTCGATTATGCAGTGACTGCATACAGCGACCTCAACAGTAGTACTACCCAGAAGCTGCAAAAGCTCTAGTCTTCTCAAGCTTCGATTATGCAGTGACTGCATACAGCGACCTCAACAGTAGTACTACCCAGAAGCTGCAAAAGCTCTAGTCTTCTCAAGCTTCGATTATGCAGTGACTGCATACAGCGACCTCAACAGTAGTACTACCCAGAAGCTGCAAAAGCTCTAGTCTTCTCAAGCTTCGATTATGCAGTGACTGCATACAGCGACCTCAACAGTAGTACTACCCAGAAGCTGCAAAAGCTCTAGTCTTCTCAAGCTTCGATTATGCAGTGACTGCATACAGCGACCTCAACAGTAGTACTACCCAGAAGCTGCAAAAGCTCTAGTCTTCTCAAGCTTCGATTATGCAGTGACTGCATACAGCGACCTCAACAGTAGTACTACCCAGAAGCTGCAAAAGCTCTAGTCTTCTCAAGCTTCGATTATGCAGTGACTGCATACAGCGACCTCAACAGTAGTACTACCCAGAAGCTGCAAAAGCTCTAGTCTTCTCAAGCTTCGATTATGCAGTGACTGCATACAGCGACCTCAACAGTAGTACTACCCAGAAGCTGCAAAAGCTCTAGTCTTCTCAAGCTTCGATTATGCAGTGACTGCATACAGCGACCTCAACAGTAGTACTACCCAGAAGCTGCAAAAGCTCTAGTCTTCTCAAGCTTCGATTATGCAGTGACTGCATACAGCGACCTCAACAGTAGTACTACCCAGAAGCTGCAAAAGCTCTAGTCTTCTCAAGCTTCGATTATGCAGTGACTGCATACAGCGACCTCAACAGTAGTACTACCCAGAAGCTGCAAAAGCTCTAGTCTTCTCAAGCTTCGATTATGCAGCGACTGCATACAGCGACCTCAACAGTAGTACTACCCAGAAGCTGCAAAAGCTCTAGTCTTCTCAAGCTTCGATTATGCAGTGACTGCATACAGCGACCTTAACAGTAGTACTACCCAGAAGCTGTAAAAGGCACAAAATGCGGCGGTTCGGTTTGTACTGAGGCTCAAGCTACGAACATGTCACGCCTGGGTACAAGAAGTTGGGTTGGTTGAAGATAAAAGAAAGAAAGGACTACTGATTTGGATGTCTGCGGTCCATACCAGGGACACCAGAAATGCAGGCAGGTTACTGCAAATGCCACACCACCGAACAACGATGTACGACAGGTCGTTTGTTCTTCAGGGAACGAGGATCTACAACGAGCACATCGACTTGTCCAAGTTGGAGATAACTCCGCCATAGCCGGTCCCAAGTTCGGTTGAGAAAGGAGGAGGGGCCCAATCCAAGGTGGAATAGCATATGCCGAGGGATGCGTGGCCAGGGGGGTGCCTGGTCGTTAATATTCAGACTCTGGGAACCGGGCGACACCCAGTTTTAGTCTAGCCTTCCCCCGGCATCCCGGCTCTGCCGGGGGTGATGTCTTAGTACCGGCGCTACTTGTGGGATGCAAAATGGATCCAAATCAAATTAAAATCAAAACACAAAAACAAAAACAAAAAACAGGTGACTCCGTGGGGGTGGATGAGGGGAGGGGAGTGATCGCCACAGGCAGGCTTCGCCGACTGGGCCTTTGTGCTCAGAAGGGGACCTCCAAGTGGGGGCACCCCTCTCGCCCGCTGTTCCTCCGGAGGACCCGGCAGAGGTTTCCCTGCCGCATCCGCCAGAGCCTCTGTGCTCTGAGGGATGTGGCATGGAGACGGATGCTGAGGCTGGGAGCCATAGTGATCCCAGCGCTCCGGAGCAGCCGGGGTCTGGGAGCCTTTGTGATCCCATGAACCCGGTTGCCCCTGAGCAAGAAGACATTGCGGACCTGATCCAGAAGATCAAGGTCAAGGGCTAATCAGGAGCCCAACGCAGGAGGGAAAAAAGGAAAAAACGCTGCAAATTCTTACACAGGGGTTGGTTATTCCTCGGACCAGGCGCATGGAGACTCATTTCTTCAACATGGGGGAAATGGGGAAACAGTGGGTGCGGGGGGTCCCAGACCCATTCCAATCGATTCAGGATCCAAAATTTAGTAGAAAATGATACCCCACACGCCCAGGTACCGGAAATCTCGAAAACGCATATTCAAAATGGGTAATATATACCCAATTTGACCCATAACTTCTTCCAGTGGGTGCCGATCGTTCAGGGACCCATTTCATTGGATTCAGCGTCCAAAATTTTGTGGAAAATGATACCCCACTCGCCTAAATCGCCCAAAATCTCGAAAATCCATTTTTCAAAAATCACATTTTGACCCCTACCCCGCCCAAATTTGGTCCGATCGGGCTGAAAAGCTTGGAGGACCGTCCTAGGCCGGGAACAGACCACTGACCCAAATTTCAGATTTTTAGAAAAATTTTCTACTACCAAAAACGGCGTGGACGGCGGACGGCGGACGGCGTACGGCGTACGGCGGACGGCGGACGGACATTGATCTTTTTTTGATCTAGACATCATGAAACGTCCAGAAAAAAATTTTGAGCCGAATCGGAGAGGTTGACCATTTGCATGAAAACAGGTTGATTATTCAAGGAATAACCAACCAAAACTCGAGGCTCAGGGGCTCCAATACAGGAGACCCGCCCGTAAGAACCAACCGACTGCACAGACCAGGCTGACGGAGGGAGGTGTCACTGGTCGGGTGAATGAGGGAACGGGTCCCAGTGGGAACCAACCCCATCACCCGCTAGAGCACGTTTCGGAAACCCCCAAAAGGGGTAGACCGGTGGAGTCAGCGGGGACTACCCCCGATAAACCTCCCCAAAAGAGGCACCGGCAAGAGGGGGACCCACGGGTACCCTTCAGCGCAGTGGCCTCAGGGGGAGGAAAAATGGCCCTGGTTCTCACAGATGACCCAAAAGGGGAAATCTCTGAGGAGCAGGGGTTAAAAATTCAGCGGGAGCTCATTAGGAGATTCCCGGCTGAAGAACCTGTACGGTTCTCTAGGGTCTTCAGGGAACAAGGAGCTCTGGTGTTCCTGTGCCTGGACCGGAGGGCCGTGCAGTGGTTGGAGAAGACGGTGGCGAGCCTTCCCTCCTGGGAGCTCGTAGTGAGACCCTGGGCGGAGGTCCGCCGCTTAGGCTGGCCGTCCACTGGACGCGAATTCGCGCGAAGAGGCGAAGTACGCGATTTCGCGCGAAGAGTTCGCCTCTTATCAAACACTATTATTCGTATAGGACCCCGTCCACTGCAAGCGCCATGATCGATTTATCGATTTCCATTGCCAGGTTCGCCAGTTCGCGCGTTTGGAATCAAACATGTTTGATTCTCTTCGCCTCTTTGCGCGAATTCGCGTCCAGTGGACGGCCAGCCTTAGCGAGGATTTTGTTGGAGGTGCCTCGGGTAATCGACGATATGACACCGGGGGAGGTGCTGCAACAGGTGGTGCAGCAGAACGCGGAGGTACGGACCAGAGAGTGGAGCGTTATAAGCTCCACCCCTAGCGAAAGAGGCAGACTCCTGGTCCTTGGCATCTTGGAGAGGGCGTATGAGGGGCTGAGGAGTCGGAACATGACCCTCTTCCTCGGCTTCTCGCGCCTGACCGTAAGGCTGGGTACACACGTTGAGGATTCCGGAGAGGATTCCGAAGAGGATTCCTCGTTGATCGATTCCTCTTTGGCCGACGGACCGTGTGGACGGGTCGAGGCCTTCAGTTGAAGCGGACCGAACAGGCCGCCAGGCCTTTCCAATTTTTGGAAAGGCCTGGCTACCTGCTACCTGAGGCCGGGGTTGCGGTTCCCAGAATTGAACCCCTTCCTTCACGTGTATGAGGTGATCGGTTGTAGGTATCGCTCGAGTATCGTCACAGTGGTCGTAGCTCCTCGTTAATTTTTTCACAGTTTTCTTCGAAAGGCCTCTAGCGTGTCGAACCCTCTGGCTGAAGCCTCCTGGTTTTCCCGACCGTGTGGATGCTCCGTCCGGCTCCGGCCGCCTCAGAGGTTTTTCTCAGAGGAATCCCTCTTCGGAATCCTCTCCGGAATCCTCAACGTGTGTACCCGGCCTAAGGGTGTTGAGGGACTGAACTTGATATTTTGTATTGGCGGAATTCTCCTTCGCCGACTCCAAAAGCTGACATCAATAAAATGTTTTTTCAAAACGTACCTTCGACATTTCCTGGTGATGGTGGAGTGGACTGACCATCTTCCGCGGGGCCCTTCTGAGCAGGCGCTAACTGGATTTTGGTGTCAGACACCAACAATGGACCATTGACGAGCTCCATGGATAGACTGGGAACACAACAAACAGACGCACATAAGCCAATAGATAGATTTGTTAATTACAAAAGGTAGTGCAGCAGGCATCTCATAGTCTCCAAACATGGCTGCTGGGCAGGGAGAAAAGTAGTTTGATCGAAGTCTGCAACATTGCAAATCTCTTGTTCCTTATGAAGGAACTAACTGTAGGATGCATACCGAGTTCACTTTGATGTAACATCAGCCTGCGATTACTGCCCAAATTTTAAAAACGCTGCAAATTCTTACACACGGGTTGGTTATTCCTCGAACCAGGCGCAAGCAGACTAATTTCTTCAACATGGGGGAAATGAGGATAACGGTGGGTGCGGCGGGTCCCAGACCCATTCCAATCGATTCAGTGTCCATGATTTAGTGGAAAATGGTACCCCACACGCCTAGGTTCCAGAAATCTCAAAATCACATATTTTAAATGGGTAATATATATACCCAATTTGACCCATAAATTCTTCCAGTGGATGCCGATCGTTCTGGGACCCATTTTATTTGATTCAGCGTCCAAAATTTAGTGGAAAATGATACCCCACTCGCCTAGATCGCCCAAAATCTCGAAAATCCATTTTTCAAAAAACACATTTTGACCCCTACCCCGCCCAGATTTGGTCCGATCGGGCTGAAAAGCTTGGAGGACCGTCCTAGGCCGGGACCAAACCCCTGACCCAAATTTCAGATTTTTAGAAAATTTTCTACTACCAAAAACGGCGTGGACGGCGGACGGCGTACGGCGGACGGCGGACGGACATTGACCTTTTGGTTGGTTATTCCTTGAATAATCAACCTATGTTTTCATGATAATGGTCAACCTCTCCGATTCGGCTCAAAATTTTTTTCTGGACGTTTCATGATGTCCTGATCAAAAAAGGTCAATGTCCGTCCGCCGTCCGCCGTCCGCCGTACGCCGTCCATTGTCCACGCCGTTTTTGGTAGTAGAAAATGTTCTAAAAATCTGAAATTTGGGTCAGGGGTCTGTTCCCAGCCGAGATGGGTCCTCGAAACTTTTCAGCCCGATCGGACCAAATTTGGAGGGGGTAGGGGTCAAAATGTGTTTTTTGAAAAATGGATTTTCGAGATTTTGGGTGATTTCGGCGAGTGGGGTGTCATTTTCCACTAAATTTTATACGCTGAATCCAATAAAATGGGTCCCAGAACAATTGGCACCCACTGGAAGAAGTAATGGGTCAAATTGGGTATTTATTACCCATGTGGGTGACTTCAGCCGAATAGACAAACAAAACACATCGTCATATCCTGTTGTTTATAACCAGCTGTTAAACTTAGCAACCAATTTTGAGCAGTTGCCTACAATTCCTTTTACTGTCCGAGCTTTTTATTCGTACCATTCAATTCAATTTAATACAATTATTATAGCCTTCTAAATTACCTACGTTTTCTCAATATTATATTAGTAAATTAGTGTCGTAGTGCCCCATAGATACACCCATCTTGAATATGTGTTTTCGGGATTTCTGATACCTAGGCGTGTGGGGTATCATTTTCCACTAAATTTTGGACGCTGAATCGATTGAAATGTGTCTGGGACCCACCACATCCACTGCTTCCCCCATTTTTCCCATGTTGATGAAATGAGTCTCCATGCGCCTGGTCCGAGGAATAACCAACCATGTAAAAGAATTTTCAGCGTTTTTCCACTTGAAACGTCACTTTTCCCCTTAAATGATGTCTCAAAAATGAATATGAATATACCGTTAAAAAGATGGTATTCTGTAGAAATTTTTACTCGAATAAACGCGGGAATTTTTCGTGGGAAAATATTTCTTTTACCCGCTAAAAGTAAACCAAGTTTTGCGTTTTCAATCATTTCTTAACTTCAGGCCGAATTAATGAACCAGTATTCAATTATTGGAAACGTTGAGGGGCCCATCAGAAGGGAAATTTGACGCTATTTCCAACGATGTACTCAAATTTGAGATTATTTTGTAAATTGAGGGAGTTACGGCCGTTTTAGTGACGTCAGGTCGAAAATACGAAAAAAAATCTTAAATCGTAAATAACTCAGAAATGAAGCCTGTAAAAAGAAAAGTCCTGGAAATAATTTTTGTTGTAAATGATTTGTAGATAATTTGTACATAATTTTCAAAATCAAAAAACCGTCATGTATTTGCCGGTTTTTCAATCTCTTCTATTTAGCAAGAGAAAATTGTACAATAGTTACTTGATCAGGCTGAAAGTTGAATTAGTTTTGTCAATGTTCATTCAGCTGAGATCATCATTTATCGCTACAACTGCCTACAATCATCATTTTTTGGCTATTGATTGCATAAACATTTCCGACGTTATTCGACGCACCCATATAATAATAACCTCTGTCATCGTAGTATGATTGTGGTGAGGGGGGGTGAAAGTAACCTACTAACCTCACGTACTCACACTTGACAACATTTGGTTGAGTTTTCGTCATTACGAACAGCACACAGAATCACTTCATAACAGACTATTGATTGAGACTAGACATTTGGCCGTCCACTGTCTCGATACCGAGATAAGGAAGCCAGGGTAGATAAGACCGTAAAAACCTCTCAAGCATTTATATTTATAAAAAAAAAAAAAAAAAAAAAAAAAAAAAAAAAAAAAAAAAAAAAATTAGAGGGAGAGTGAATAAAAACTAGAAGATCGAAGGAATTATTTAATAAAGAGAGTCATCACAATTTTCATTACCAGATAAAAACAAATTACATAACAGCTAATATTCCACATCTTAGATACTCGTACTTACATTTCAAATAAATAATAATAAACCAGAACCAAAATTTCAATTCAAATCCGCTCTTAGCTAAGCGAAGAGGGTAATATTGTAATCACATACAACTTTTACTATAAATTATCTTTCATTTTGACTTTTTCTTGGATACGTAAATATCTACGTATCTAAACGTAAAATAAAATACTTATTACATTTCACTGCCGGGGAAGTGTGAAGTCGTTCAGAGTCAAAACGCAGAGCAGATGTCCTTGAGGGCGGTGGGAATCGTCTCGGAGCTGGGTCCTTGAAAATGGAACCTGCTTTGCGGTAAAAAAAAAAAAAATTAGTATGAATGAATATGCTGTTCATCCCACACAAAAATGTATACATGTAGATCCGCAAATAACATTGATTTCGGTAATGTATTGATTAAAACGCTGCAAATCCGTTATTCCTCGGATCAGGCGCATGGAGACTCATTTCTTCAAAATGGGGAAAATTGGGGAAACAGTGGGTGTGGCGAGTCCCGGACCCATTCCAATCGATTCAGGGTCCAAAATTTAGTGGAAAATGATACCCCACACGCCTAGGTACCAGAAATCTCGAAAACACATATCCAAAATAGGTAGATAGGCACCCATTTTGACCCGTAACCTTATCCAGAGGGCGCCAATCGTTCCGGGATCACACGCCTAGATCGGCGTAAATCTCGAAAATTTATTTTTAAAAATAAAAATTTTAACCCCTACCCCGCCCAAATTTGGTCCAATCGGGCTGATTAGTTTCGAGGACCAACTAAAACCGGAAACGGGCTCCTGACCAAAATTTCAGATTTTTAGAAAATTTTCCACCACCAAAAACACCGCGTATGGCGAACGGACATTTGCTAATTTTGATCTAGACACCTTGAAACTGCCAGAAAATTGTTTTGTGGTGAATTGGAGAGGTTGACTTATTGCAGGAAAATGGTATTCTAACGCTGCTTGCAAGTTCGCAGAGCCGGGAACGGACCGCTGACCCAAATTTCAGATTTGGGAACTCAACTCCTATGGCGTCATCAGCTACATCACTCCAACTATAATGCAACTCAGCTGGTGCTGCCCAAGTCAACTCCTATGAGATTACCCAGCTACATCACTCCAACTATAACATTGCTCAGCCACTGCTGCCTGACTTTTATGACGTCATCCAGCTTCATCACTCCAACTATGACATTACTCAGCCTTTGATGCTTAACTCAACTCATATGACGTCATCAGCTACAACACTTTTGACTATAATGTCACTGAGCCACTGCTGCCTAACTCAGCTTCTATGACGTCATCCAGCAACATGGGGAAAGGGGAAGGGGCACGCAACGGTTCTGGACAGGGTAAGGAAGTGCCCTTTAGTGCACATGCCCTCTGACTCTGTCAAGAGGAAACCTCTAGCTGGAAGGAGATTCAACGTAGTCATCCCAGGGAGAGGAGTCTGGACCCAGGGACCCCCCGGGGTGCTGCCAGGGGATCTGGTATGGTACACGGATGGGTCCAAGATGGGAAACGGATCCGGCCTGGGGGTGTACGGCCCGGCGCCAGAATGGGAGCTCTTGCTCTCCCTTGGTAGCTGGGTCACAGTATACCAGGCTGAGCTGCTTGCAATAAAGGAATGTGCTGAGGAGAACATGAGGAGGGCCTATCGCGGTAGGTGGATCCACATCTTCTCAGACAGCCAAGCAGCACTCAAGGCCTTAATGGGATCGAGCTCTGACTCGATGCTGGTGCTTGAGTGCTGGGAAGCCCTCCAACTGCTGAGTGGAACGAACAAGGTTGTCCTCGCATGGGTCCCGGGCCACTCGGGGGTTGAGGGTAACGACCGAGCTGACGCTCTGGCTAGTCGTGGGTCGGGGACTGTTTTTACGGTACCTGAACCATGCCTAGGAATCTCCCGCACCCTACTATCGGGATGGGTGGCAAACTGGGGTCGCTCCCAGCACCAGAAGCGCTGGGAGCGGACGCCGCGGCAAGAGCACGGTCATATTATGATGACTGGTCCTAACAAAGGTAGGGCCACGAGATGCCTAAGCCTTAATAGAGCTTCCCTGAGACTCACCGTTGGCTTATTTACAGGACACGGGGACTTCAGGAGGCATCTCTGCAGGATTGGGGTGCGCAATGGTACCCCTGACTGCAGATTCTGTGGCAAGGACGAGGAGACAGCGTCTCACATCGTCTTCAATTGTCCTGCCCTGGAACACAGGCGTTTCAGAACCTTCGGGACTTTGGACCGAGGGGACTTCCTCAACCAGGAGAACCTGGTCGGAGCTCTGCTGGACCTAGTCGGGAACACGGAGCTTCGGCCAAGATGAGCTCCAGGGGTTAGCACAATGGGCCACTAGGTCTAGGTGCGGGGGGGGGGGGGCACGATGATGGACGTCCTCTCTACGCCTGTGTAATTAATCTAATCTAATCTAAATCACCCAGCTTTATCATTTCAACTATAACATTACTCTGCTGCTGCTGCCTCTAACTACAGTAGGCAGTACTAACGACACAAAATATTTTAATTAAGGTGTACAGTGCCTAGCCTTGCGTCTTCTTATGACTATCCTGTACAGGTTGGCCAACATAAAACAACTGCTTACATGAATAAGTGAGTGGCAGAAGTGGGTTCGAGATTGAATTCCGCCACTGGGACGTTCCTTTCGGCCAACATGGGAGCGTACATCGCCGCTGGATAGACGACGGAAGACGTCCCGACGACCAAACACGCGTCACAATCAGACATTGCTTCCTCTTAAAAAGAAAAGAAAAAAAAAACGCTGCACATTTTTCTACAAAAATCATTAAAGACGAAAACGATATAAAACGAATACTGTCACATTTGGGCCAATTGGAGAGGTTGACCCCCCCCCCCTCCACCATGACTCATGGCATGATTGTAATTTGCTATTCAAGGCTTAAAGGCTAAGAGTAACATCAGCAGAAAATATTTTCTCCGAAGACAACAAACTTCGCTCACAGTCATGAAGAAGGAATAGTAGGTAAAGGATCCACCTTACCGGCTTTGTCGATATCTTCTTGATGTAAGTTCTCACCGAACCAGACAATATACGGGCGCAACAACCCGTCACAGTCGGGTTTTTTACATCTCGGCAATTCTTCTAACGGAATAGTTGATGATCTAGTGTCGGCGTCTGGAGCTCTGTGAAAACGGGTAGCCGTAGAAAAATAGAACAATTTAAATCGAGGGAATCGATTATGTGAATCGATAAAATTACAAAAAACTCATTACATAGAGAAGATTTCATAGCAAAAATTTCTGTTTGGCGAAATGATATTGATTAGTACCTACTCAAATAAAATTTGAATCATCAAATCGATTTGACAACAATACCATTATAAGTTGATAAGTGACTTTAATGAAGTTGTCTTAGGCGCCCCTCACACGATCAATATATTGATTCAATATTTCATTTCTGTCAATATATTGACGGTGTGAGGGGTATATTGAAGCAATAATTATTGATGTCAATATATTGAAAGAAATCAAATGAATTTGATTTTTATTGAAGGTTCCTCAATATTTTGTATGGCTCAGTAGCGCTTGAAGTGGCAGTCAAGTGAAGTTAAAACCAAAACATAACCTTTTCCTTGAAATCTGAAACCTGTACGCTGTTATAAACAAGTAAATTTCTTTTTTGTGTACGCCGCTTTATTATTTTTATAATTTAATATTTACTTGTTACTGTTTTAATAATTTATTATTAAAAAAGTAAAAATGAGTGAAAAGTAAAAAAAGGCAAAGGCATTGCTTCTTCCAAACTGTTCTTGTTCCAAGCCTTTTTTTACGTTCCTTATTTCTTTTTTTAACTGCCACTGACAAAGCTATTAATGCCACATCAAAATCACTCATTGTGTATAAAATTATCGATAAAAAAATTATTATAAATAAAAATAAAGAATCAACACACAAGTTGTTCGCAGAAACGGTTGTGAATGCTGACATAATATTGATTCAATATATTGGCTCAATATATTGAAAGAAATTAATATTGACCGTGCCCCTCACACGTGCAATATATTGAATCAATATTATGTCAGCATTCACAACCTAACGTTTCTGCGAACAACTTGTGTGTTGATTCTTTATTTTTATTTATAATAATTTTTTTATCGATAATTTTATACACAATGAGTGATTTTGATGTGGCATTAATAGCTTTGTCAGTGGCAGTTAAAAAAAGAAATAAGGAACGTAAAAAAAGGCTTGCAACAAGAACAGTTTGGTAGTAGTAACAGTTTTTTACTTTTTCACTCATTTTTACTTTTTTAATAATAAATTATTAAAACAGTAACAAGTAAATATTAAATTATAAAAATAATAAAGCGGCGTACACAAAAAAAGAAATTTACTTGTTTATAACAGCGTGCAGGTTTCAGATTTCAAGGAAAAGGTTATGTTTTGGTTTTAACTTCCCTTGACTGCCACTTCAAGCGCTACTGAGCCATACAAAATATTGAGGAACCTTCAATAAAAATCAAATTCACTTGATTAATTTCAATATATTGACATCAATAATTATTGCTTCAATATACCACTTACACCGTCAATATATTGACAGAAATGAAATATTGAATCAATATATTGATCGTGTGAGGGGCGCCTTAAGAGACTAAAAAATCGATCATTTGAATCGATTTGGAATCAATTTAACAGCAATACATGTATCCTTGGAGTAATTTATAAGATGATTACATCAATGATTGATTGAGTTTTCCTAAATTCATATTTTACAAAATTAAATTATACAACCGAAAAATTTAAATAGTAGTATTACAGCCCTGATTTACACATACCACGGAGCACCTTAAAAAATTTTAGGTACTCAAAAACGATTACTAAACGCGACAGAACAATGAAAAATGTTGACCTACCTCGGTTGTTACGAATTTCTACAGCACGATGAATCACTTCAACACTTTAAATGCACAAAACACAACATTCGAAAAATAGACGATAAAATAAAATTCATGTAGCTGATGGACACATTTTCTATTCAATCATTGGAACCGACAAAATCCAAAGTGAAAATTTATTTGACGCCAAAGGGGTAATTTGACATCCACGAAATTATTATTAATTTATTGTTTAAACTACTTTAATTAGGGAAACCTACATGATGTGAGGAGACGGTGTTTGCGGTCTGAACGAGAAAATCGTCATAATAAACTTCGTCTTTAAATTCAAACGAACACTTCGAAAACACGCCTACAATTGGTGTTGCGTTGTCACAAAGAAAGTGGGATGATCGATGACGAAATACAAATCAATTGTTTCATTAGCATTCAAAAGGAACTAGCGAGACGTGTGGCATAGGTGGTCGCCTCATCTTCTTGAAACATGAACTGTAAAATTTTGGGGCCAACCAGAGAGGTTCACCACTGGCACAATTACAAAGGATTATCAACCAAGGAATAACCAACCAAAATGGGTTTCCGTCTATCTACCGTGCGTAATATACTCCTAAATGGTTCATTTAAAAAAGTTGTTTCTTAATTACCAGTGCACTCTTCATCAAATTATAGGCTGTATTCATCGCGCAATCCATAATCATTCACAATCAAAGTATTACAGTAAAGAAGACGCCAAAAAGAAGCTACTCAGCACAGGGTGGGGCTAATTTGCCATCTGTAGTGATGGCGAGGACTTCCTAAAACAAATTAAGAGGGAGGAACCTGAATCATTTATTTTCCCAATTTCATGGAAGACTTTTCCACCACACCAAATCAAGAAGAAAAAGGAAATGTGATAACGAGAGTGTAGTGAAGAACAGTTATAGTGAACGGTTCGGAGCTTAGTTTCACCACAAGAGGCCATTTGTGTCCAATAACTCTGCTGTTGATCCACCAACCAACAATCCAGGATCTGCTCAGTTACCTGCGTCAGCCACTCCAGCTCCACTGACCTGACAAGCACCATCACGTCAGCCTGAACTTTGAAGATCATGCCATCAACGCCAACAACCCGTCTACCTCAGAGACTATAGGTTTGTTCGCAGAAGCGCCCAAACCAGTTTCCAATTGGTTGGAACCATGGCAAGGCGTTTGCACAAGCTCTCCGTCTTGGCGAGGGGGGCAGGCTGTTGTAATGGACACGCCCACAGCCGTTTGCAGAACGCATCAAACAGGTTTGAGCCAGTTTGAAAACCGTCAGAGCAGTCAGAGTCATTTGGATTCTGGTCCCACAATAAAGAGGCACATCAACCAACACATCGCATCACTTGTGCAAAAAACTGTCGTCTTTGCTGATGAACATCCACCTCATCCAAGAACTGGTATGCCAATTGTCAATAACTCTGCTGTTGATCCACCAGCCAACAATCCAGGATCTGCTCAGTTACCTGCGTCAGCCACTCCAGCTCCACTGACTTGACAAGCACCATCACGTCAGCCTGAACTTTGAGGATCATGCCGTCAACGCCAACGACCCTCCTACCTCAGAGACTATACCAAATGAAATAATTTACTGAGGGAGAGTGTAGTGAAGAACAGTTATAGTGAAAGGTGCAGAGCTTAGGTTCGCCACAAGATGCCATCTGTTATTTAAGTCTAGTCTCCATTCTGCTCGTGCCTCATTTACATGTCTCCTCGTTGATTCCCAAGCCCCAACAGAGAGAATTTCCAGGCAACCAACGCAACCGCCTTATCTTAATTAGCAAGCAAAATGGCGGCAAAACATATTTGGAGTTCTAGTCTCATGAAACAAGTATATGTTCGCTCACCCACATCCACGTAACGCTTCGCAAATTGGAGAATCCTTGTTGACGCTGACGTCACGACACTTGAGACATTGAGTTTTATACAGAGATCCGTGTAATTCGACCACGTTTTGACTCCCAGCCGCCTGATGAAGGCCGTCAATGTTCTGAGTAATGATTGTCAACCTTCGGCCAGCGGCTTCCAAATTCTTTTCTGCCTCGGCAATAGCGTAATGAGCCTGAAAATCGCACGAGAGGTGATTAGAGGACTATCAGAAGCTAATTAGTTAGAAACGACGATGTTTCTTTTAGATAGAAAATAATACATTTTGGTTTGTCTATGTTTAAAATCATGCGTAAGGATAGGTTAACCCTCTTCCCCAAAAAAATGAACGATATTTCTATGATCTAGGTAACACCTACAGGCAGTGAGATGAGCCCAGTGGCCCAGCCTTAATGATTAATTATTTGATTTGATTTTGATTTTGTCGGTAATGGCTCTTATGCCATTCAGGGAGCATTTGTACAGCCACATGTTCATGCCCTTCAGAGTGCGCTAGTGTTTTCTAGGTGAGCTGGGTAGGGAGAGCGGCAGTCAGTAAGGTTGATGGGGCGGGGCGGGTCTCATCACAGCCCGCCGCATCGGGGCGGGCATTCATCAATCGTCCCCCAGGAGGATTTCGCGGAGGTGCGAGGGGTCCCAGCCCCATCCCGATGAGGCGGGGCGGGTCTCATCACGGCCCGCCGCATCGGGGCGGGCATTCATCAATCGTCCACAAGGCGGATTTCGCGGCGGTACGAGAATTCCCAGGCCCATCCCGATGAGGCGAGGCGGGTCTCATCACGGCCCGCCGCATCGGTGCGGGCATTCATCAATCGTCCACCAGGCGGATTTCGCGGCGGTACAAGGGGTCCCAGGCCCATCCCAATGAGGCGGGGCGGGTCTCATCACGGCCCGCCGCATCGGTGCGGGCATTCATCAATCGTCCACCAGGCGGATTTCGCGAGGCCCATCCCGATGAGGCAAGGCGGGTCTCATGACGGCCCGCCGCATCGGAGCGGGCATTCATCAATCGTCCCCCAGGAGGATTTCGCGGCGGTACGAGGGTTCCCAGGCCCATCCCGATGAGGCGAGGCGGGTCTCATCACGGCCCGACGCATTGGGGCGGGCATTCATCAATCGTCCACCAGGCGGATTTCGCGGCGGCGTGAGGGGCCCAGGGCCCACCCCGATGCGGCGGGGCGCGGTCATGTGAAGGGCAAGTCTCAACTCCAGAGTCGGTATTCATAGGTGCGACAGTCCACTTGGGAGCAAAGCGAGCCCATGGAATAGGGAATATGGAATATTCCATGGTGAGCCACAGGATGGACTCACATCCTGTGGTTGGCAGCCTTGACAGCATGGAAGTAGGGAAATGCCCAAGCTTTTCGAGTTACACGAAAGTTCCCAATTTTTGTGCCCCACTGAGGAATGATTCTGGGAGGTTGCACAGCTGCTAGTTTAGTTTTGTGTTGTGTTGTGATATTTGGATTGAAGACATGTGGATAAGACATGTACAATGTTTTGTGATTCTGATGGGGAGAAGGCTTAAACTGGTGAAGCAATTGACAGTTTTGCATTAGGCTGGGTCGTCCAACTACCTTTTGGTGTCCCTAGCTCTATTTGAAGAAGAGTTTGATCTTCCTCCCCAATTTGATCAAATTGCAATTTATAATTAGTAATTAGCTACGTGCGTACTTGATTAGGGGACTTGGTGAACACAAGTTCTCTCCTGTAGTGGTAAAATTCCCAAACGAGGGACGGCGATCGTTTAAAAGCGCCGACAGTGGCCAAATCTTGCGATTGATAAGTTCGCCAAAATCCTCCGGCCCCTCGAAAAGTCGGTACGCCGGATTCGGCCGAAATTCCAGCTCCGGTCATAACGACGATGTTTTTAGCTTTCGACAGAATTCCGCGGAGTTTGGTGAAATCCGACATGGACGCCATAACTGGGGATAGGTCTCTGCGGGATGAAGAACAGTAAAATGAAGGTCGATTGTTAGATGAAAATCGACTCGCAGTTCAACTTTGACTTTTGCCAACATGCAAAATACAACTTAAAATAAAAAAACGCTGCAAATTATTCCTCGGACCAGGCGCATGGAAACTCATTTCTTCAACATGGGGAAAATCGAGGAAATAGTGTGTGTGGCGGGTCCCGGACCCATTCCAATCGATTCAGGGTCCAGAATTTAGTGGAAAATGATACCCCACACGCCTAGGTACCAGAAATCTCGAAAACACATATTCAAAAATCTGCAAATTCTTACACACGGGTTGGTTATTCCTCGAATGGGGGAAACAGTGGGTGTGGCGGGTCTCAGACCCATTCCAATCGATTCAGGGTCCAAAATTTAGTGGAAAATGATACCCCACACGCCCAGGTACCAGAAATCCTGACACATACCAAATGGGTGGATACATACCCATTTTGACCCATAACTTCTTCCGGTGGGTGCCAATCGTTCTGGGACACACATCATTGAATTCAGCGTCCAAAATTTAGTGGAAAATGATACCCCACACGCCTAGGTAGCAGAAATCCCGAAAACACATAATCAAATTGGGTAATAAATACCCAATTTGACCCATTACTTCTCCCAGTGGGTGCCAATTGTTCTGGGACCCATTTTATTGGATTCAGCGTTCAAAATTTAGTGGAAAATGACACCCTACTCGCCTAGGTAGCAGAAATCCCGAAAACATATTCAAGATGGGTGTATCTATGGGGCACTACGACACTAATTTACTAATATAATATTGAGAAAACGTAGGTAATTTAGAAGGCTATAATATTTGTATTAAGTTGAATTGAATGGTACGAATAAAAAGCTGGGACAGTAAAAAGAATTGTAGGCAACTGCTCAAAATTGGTTGCTAAGTTTAACAGCTGGTTATAAACAACAGGATATGACGATGTGTTTTGTTTGTCTATTCGGCTGAAGTCACCCACATGGGTAATAAATACCCAATTTGACCCATTACTTCTTCCAGTGGGTGCCAATTGTTCTGGGACCCATTTTATTGGATTCAGCGTCCAAAATTTAGTGGAAAATGACACCCCACTCGCCTAAATCACCCAAAATCTCGAAAATCCATTTTTCAAAAAACCCCTACCCCCTCCAAATTTGGTCCGATCGGGCTGAAAAGTTTCGAGGACCCATCTCGGCTGGGAACAGACCCCTGACCCAAATTTCAGATTTTTAGAACATTTTTTACTACCAAAAACGGCGTGGACAATGGACGGCGGACGGCGGACGGACATTGACCTTTTTTGATCAGGACATCATGAAACGTCCAGAAAAAAATTTTGAGCCAAATCGGAGAGGTTGACCATTATCATGAAAACAGGTTGATTATTCAAGGAATAACCAACCAAAACGGGTAATAGATACCCAATTTGACCCATAACTTCTTCCGGAATGACTCCAGAATAAACATGTCGCCATTTCAAGTAAAGGTTTGCTGATGAATAATTAAAAATTAGTTGAATATTCCTTGAATACAGCATTTTTACATCAGATTGGCGGTTTTCCATTTCAAATTGGAGGTTGACTAAAATTATTCGTTTCAAAACTAGTTTTGAACGCCACAACGCTAACCCGCGTAGATTCTGAGAATACCTACTCCGTGCAACACAACATGAAGCAGACATTCCATCCATCCCTTCCTAATGCCATTCTTTCGAAGATGCCTGTTGATTCACCTCAGACTTAACAGCCACTGCTGCAGGAAGTTTTACGTTGAAATTTTTGTTAATTTTATATCGTTTATTATGTACTTTCATACTTGTTAAATGTTACGTGTAAATATATAATAAATAATAAATGTACCAGCGAAATTATCAAATAATTACTGCAGCTTATTCAATATCTTTGAATTCAAATCGTTCAGTAATTATTAAAATAATACTACTACAATCATCATTGCAACTCAATTCCACCTGTGCACCCAGCCATAATCAAATTAGAAATTATGACAATGAGTATTGGATCATAATTACAGTAAGCCATGATTCACTTAATTTGGAAGTCGCATTATCATTCCAGTTGCGACAAAACGCCTGTTAAAGAAGATAAGAATTCAATTATTTGATTACAGTGAAAATCTACGACTCACCTATAAAACCGAGACGGAGTAAAAAAGTATCTTCACAGCAGAATAATGTAATACGATGACTGATTAACACAATTAAAACCTGATTATTTATGAGTTTTTTTTTCAATATAAATAGCCCGCAATTTAGAATAAATTAACGAGTTCGAGAGACAAGAATGCACTGTTCACTATCGTTTATCGCATATTACAGCAACAACCATTCATAAACGTCATCCCCATTTCGCCTTCGAAATCAGAATCTCACTGATAACGGTTTGTGTAGATTCGATTACTACTATCGATACTTGTTCATAATTCCATTCCATTCCATTTGTAATGATGCTATAGTGAATGTCCAGAAAATATAAATTTTTCTCTCAAATATCTCAAAAATTCTGATTGAATTATGAATGAACAAGTATGGAACAGGAAGTACAGGTTCGATATGATGTCGATACATATCGATATCTAAGTCGATTAATATATAGTGGATTAGAAAGGGGTACATTGTTTGTTTTGATATTTTAGGTCGATTTGTGCTGAGATTTCGATACAGAATCGATTCTTTTAAGTGGTGAATATCAGGAAAATATCGAGTTTTCTGATAAATATCATTTGAAATTCCGTTTCTTAAGAATAAATAAAAACGGAGCAAGTGATATTGGCTTGATACGATATCGATATTAAGTACTTTCAAGACTCGGTTCAGCAGGAGCTTCAGAAATTTCTGGGAGAGATTTTCATCATCCAAATAATCGAAGAATTTAATTAATCGATTTTTGTAGCACTGACATTACAGACATACATAAAATGTCATCCCCACTTCGCCTTCAAAATCAGAATCTCACTGATAACGATTTATGTAGATTTGATTACTACTATCGATAATATGTTCATAATTCTATTCCTTCTAGCTTCATTATGTATCAGTAAGGATGCTATAGTGAATGCCCGGAAAATACAAATTTTCCTATCAAATATCTCAAAAATGTTGATTGAATTTTGAATGAATAGGAGGTATTGGTTCGATGTGATGTCGATTATATCGATATCTAAGTCGATTAATATATAGTGGATAAGAAAGGAGTACATTGTTTGTTTTGATTTTTAAATCGATTTTTGCTGTGATTTCGATACAAAATCGATTCTTTTAACTGTTGAATATTTGGAAAGTATCGAGTTTTTTTAAAATATCATTCGAAATTCTGTAAGGTAGGAATAAATTAAAATGGAGCAAGTGATATTGGCTTGATACGATATCGATATTAAGTAAGTACTTTCAAGACTTATTTCACCAGGAGCATCATAAATCCCTGGAAGCGATTTTCCTCATAAAAATAATCGAATAGTTGAATTAATCGATTGTTCTAGCACTTGTCTTGGTTTTACCTTAGAATATCACTGTTGAACCTGCAGAAAGTCTGTTATCCTTCCTATAGGAAGTCTTTAGAAAACTGTAGGAAACAATTACTGTAATATACTAGTTCTATAATTCGGTTCTGAACTAAACATTTATTTCAAAAGTTGTTGTCTCCACGATCTGAAGGTTAATAGATTTATTGTCCGATGTATAAATTTGTCAAAGAGGATGATAAATATATCAACATTACATACATTATTGTCTTGGTTTTACTGCAGAATATCAGTGTTGAATCCGTAAATGTCCGTAGAAAGTCTACTATTCTTTTAGGAAATCCGGAGAAAACCGTAGGAACCAGGTGTTACTGTGTAGGTACTAGTTCTATGATTCTGAAGTAAACATTTATTTTAAAGTGTTGTTGCTTCTACGATCTAATTTATCGTTTGATGTATACATTTGCCAAAGAGAAGATTTTTATGTTGGCAAGATGTAACGAGTGTGTGGTAACACTGGTGATTAGGCAGCCATTTTCTAGAAAACTCGCTTACTGCTACCGAGGAGTGTTGTGCCGTTGAGTGTATTTTACGAGATTCATCGTCTGTAAACTTCGTCGGTTCGACGCATATTTTTTTCCACATTAATTTTCACAAGCGCATTCCACTGGAGGCCCGCGCCAGCTCTTCGTCCTCCTCCTCTCCTCCCCCGAATAAACCCCCCAAAATGTCTGGGAGGAACGAATGCCGAATATACGTAGGCAATTTGCCCCCCGACATTCGCACCAAGGACGTTCAAGATCTCTTCTACAAATTCGGCAAAGTGTCTTTCGTCGATCTGAAGAACCGTCGCGGACCGCCTTTCGCTTTTGTTGAATTTGATGATCCCAGGTATACCTCCAGTCAATTGGAATTAGCGTAAAAATCAATCGGCTTCCCTCCAAAGGACCGATTTCGATGAACGTAAACAAGAAGAGGAAGCGACGCCCACGTCCACCGGGCTCGGACTCGCCTCAGTTACGCGTATTTTCCCCCTCTCCTCGAAATTGTGATTGAATTAGCGTAAAACATAATAATCTTCCATTATTTTAAACCTATGTTTCGATGGAAAATTCAATTTTTGTCAAATCCACAGTTCAACCTTGAAGCGGCCATGTTGAATAATTTCTAAAAAAGCCAAATATTTATTTTGTTCCAACATTATAGTCCAATCAGTGTATTTAGCAAGAAGCATTGAAGGGAAATCGTTAACCAACTATTTACTGACAATATTGATTTGGTAAAACTGTCGAATTAGGTGCGCACCCCCTCTTATCACTAAATTCGATATATCGAAGGAAAGAACTTAGTTCCCTCGATACTTCGAATTTAGGAATGGAGGTTACATATTTTTCTGCAACATATTTGAACATTTTGTTGTGTATTTAACTCGGGGGCGTATTTGGAAAGAAAAAAACATCCCTGTTGTGTATTTAACTCGGGGGCGTATCTGGAAAGAAAAAAACATCCCTGTTGTGTTTCAAAAATCGATATATCGAAACGTGTAGGAAGGTCATAAGTGATAACAGGGGGTGAGCACCTAATAGCACAGTTCAACCATTGATTTTAACAATTATCCTCCTCAATGGCCTAGGGACTATGTTTGGGACGGTAAGGGGCTAAACCCAAGAATAGGGACCATTGTCGCGTTATCAACTGATAGTAATGATATCG
>CM034001.1:12536661-12548272 GCA_019603395.1 Cyrtorhinus lividipennis
GTGACTATCGATAATCGAGTGTTGTTGTTTTTGCCTCCTTTTTGTCTCCTGCTATTTCAGTCGGTGTACATTTTCCCTCCATCCTTACTTGTGCGTGTCTAGTGTTCCTGAGTGCATATTCATTTCGATTGGTACCTCTCCGAATATATTTGGAGGAGGACGAGAAGTGAAAGTGGTGATCTGATGAGTGAATTTCTCAAGGATGTGGCAAATGTATATCGGCCAGATGGCGGGAGTGAGAGGCTCAATGAAGCTTGATATTTTCTAAAAGATAGAGTCAATTTCAATTTGAATGTTTTTCATTACGTAAACTGTTCCGATAATTATTTATTCGATTTTTATTTTACGCCATGTGTTGAGATACCTTTTGTGGTCTAAAAGTACGAGGTATGTTTATTTCAATTTAGTATTTTCTCTCGTTTTTTATAAAAACATATGGCGGCAGGGATAAATATTCGCGTATATCGATAGTGCATATCGACAGAGCGTACTATCGATATCAGTTGATAACGCGACAATGGTCCCTATTCTAGGGGTGTGTCGGTCCAGGTAATTCTTAGGAACGGTTCCAACGGTTACAGTGACAATGACGTAACCGTTCCAACTTACTGGTACAGTTCCGATCTTATTGGTCCAGTCCAGCTTATCGGTCCAGTTCCGATCTTACCGGTCCAGTTCCAACCTTCCCGGTCCAGTTCCGATCTTATCGATGCCAGTCCGTGGAACCGTACCGGTAAAGGCCGGGTTCTTGTCACTGCTTGGAACCGTTCCAATGTGAGACTCGGTTACACAGTCCGGTACTGCTGTACCGACACATCTCTACCCTATTCTTGGGTTTTACCGGTTAAGGGTGGTTTGGGACACTTGTTAAGATATGGCCGAGATGATTAAGGGCGGTTTAAGACAGATTAGGGGCAATCAAGGGTGAATTGAGGCAGATAGTAGTGATAGGGTGTTGAGAGATGATCAAGAGTGGTTTGAGTCAGGTTGGGGACAATTGAGAGTGGTTTAAGACATTTTAGGGACTATCATGAGTGAATAGAGAATGTTTGTGGGTGGTATGGAGAGACAACCAAGGGTGGTTGGAGACAGATTAGGGGCAATCAAGGGTGGTTGGAGACAGATTAGGGGCAATCAAGGGTGGTTGGAGACAGATTAGGGGCAATCAAGGGTGGTTGGAGACAGATAAGGGGCAATCAAGGGTGGTTGGAGACAGATTAGGGGCAATCAAGGGTGGTTGGAGACAGATTAGGGGCAATCAAGGGTGGTTGGAGACGATTAGGGGGCAAAACAAGGGTGGTTGGAGACAGATTAGGGGCATGCACTGTTGCACTTGACGACGTGCTGGTCTCGCCTGCCGGAGACGTCTATGAGAGCCTGGCAGACCCGGCAGGAGACGGTCGCTCCCTGCAGGGCCGACTGGTACAACGGGGGCAGGTCTTCGGTGCCGATCACTCCTCCAGTCACGGCCACGTTTCGTACTAAAGAACGAGAATTGTGAATCGATGTAATATACAAGAAGAATCGATAGTGTTCTACGTTATAAGAGTGAATGGAAGCGTGGGATAAGGGAAGACTCCATTGAGAAGACTGGAGCTGCAAAAGGCGCCTTGACTTCGTCCTAGACATATTTGGATGCTGAAACTGACTTTCTAACTTCGAATCGATATTGCGCTTCCTACTTGGCGCTTTTTGGCAAACCAACCCGACACGTCTCCTAGGAAATGGGTTGGAATGCCAATCGATGTTGGGATTCAATGTATCAGTATATGGTTCAAGAGCATAATCTGCATTTTTGGCTAATTATTCCTTGAATCAAGTTCATCCTTGTTGTAATCATGCCATCGGTCAACCTTTCTGATACTCAACAATTGGACAGAATACCTTTCATGATTACTAGAACAAAAACGCTGCAAATTCTTACCACGGGTTGGTTACCTCGGACCAGGCGCATGGGGAAGATGTGGGTGTGGCGGGTCCCGAACTCATTCCAATCGATTCAGGGTCCAAATTTAGTGGAAAATGACCCCACACGCCTAGGTACCAGAAATCTCGACATTCAAAATGGGTAGATAGCACCCATTTTGACCCATAGCCTCATCCAGAGGGCACCAATCGTTCCGGGACCCGTCACATTGGATTCAGCGTCAAAAAGTTAGTGGAAAATCATATCCTACACGCCTAGGTAGCAGAAATCTCGAAAACACGTACATATTCAAAACATAGGTTGATTATCAAGGAATAACCAACCCAAAGGGTAATAGATACCCATTTTGACCCATAACCTCTTCCAATGGGTGCCAATCGTTCTGGGACATATTAAGGATTCAGAGAATTTAGTGGAAAATGATACCCTACACACCCAGATTGCAAAAAATCTCAAAAATCCATTTTTCGAAATTCATTTTGACCCCTACCCCACCCAAATTTGGTCTGATTGGGCCGAAAAGTTTCGAGGACCAATCGGAGCCAGAAATGGGTCCTGACCAAAACGTTAAGACTTATGGCGCATAACAGACAAACTAATCGCTGATAGTCAACCAACCCAACAGTCGCCATGAATTATTCATTCTTACTTTGAACAAGGAAATAAATTCCCAGAAATAATGAAAATATAAATGATAATTTGAACCCATATATATCAAAGTAAGTTCTCTCCCTGCAGTAGCGGCTGATCAGTAGCATTTTTATACGTCAAATTGGTAGTTTACGAATGAGGCGAAATCAACGGGCATCTTCAAAAGAGTGGCATTCGGAAGGGAATGGAACGGAATGTCTTTCCTTCTTATGTTGTGATGCACGGAGGAGAGGATTCACAGAATCTAAGCCGGGCTAGGCCGTTGCGGGTTTAAAACCACCACACGCTCAATGCACCCTCAGTTCTTCCTCCATAAATAATTCCCATTGAGCCTGAAATTATTTTTGCACCATCAGTGTCCATCTTAACTCTATACTGATGGATAATGAAGAAGAAAAAGTTGCTTTTGAAATCTCCAGGCTTTTGTTATAACCGTTCACTACAACCCAGTTTACGTTTTTTGTGCCTAACACGACTCGCAGAAGATTTTCGTAAAAAAATGAGTCAAAAACTGTATGCAGCCTGTAATTTTTTTTACTTTTTTGTGTTGCCAGACTATGTGGGAACGAGATAAATTAAATCCAGTTTCAATACTCGTGTTTACCTGGTTTTAGGATGGTCAAAGTTGGGCATCACCTGTGGGTGGCATTGGTCATTGCAACTAAGAAGAATACCATCTGGATTTCATTTGTCTGCACAATTTTTCGTGTTTTGGAGATATCGTTCTATTGAGATATTGAGTTATGGTCAATTGCAACCAGGAATGGCTACCTGATATCATTTGCACCTTATCAAGAAGCTGATTGAACCCCTTTTTCCATGCTAAGTGAATATGAGCTAGGAGCTGCCGTAGTTATGGAGCTTTCATCAAGACTGACGGAAAAAGGACCCTACAATTGATAAATTGACAGCTTCTTCACTGGGTTGACTCTGATGCGTCTCATGACAGAAAAAACAAACACTGAATACAACAGTACAAACGTTTCACGGCGTCGATTGGTTTGGTGAGAACTTCGGATCTTTGAGGATCAGTTTCAAGGGAAACAAATGGTGGTATCCACTATTTCTATTCGGAATCGACGCTGCCTGCCAAAATGAGTGGCTGCTTAATAAAGCCACTTCCTAGGTGGCAATAACATACTGTGAATTCCGGCTAAAGAAAAACGTGGAATTTGTCTTCAATCCCTCAGTTGAAGAGGCGGAATCAAACTGAGCCTAAAAACATGAACAAATTCCCTGCAAGCAAAGGAGATGTAACAAATGCCACAAGAATACACGGTAAAAGTACAAAGACTATGGGGTAGGTCTACACATTGCTGGTGTAACCACTTTGATGCCTTCCAGAACTCTCCAGTTTTCATTTCTTCAATTACCATAATACTTTCTGAACGAATAAAGAATTTTTTAGTTAATTTTTGTGGTATTGTTCCATTCCTGCAGTAGAATCCCTCTTAGTTGCGCCCTGTAGTCAGCAAATAGCAGCAGCAGAATTAGTATCAATTAGTAATTGCTTCAATTAAAGACTGAATAACACAAAAAATATTTTAAAATCCAAATTTTTTCAGCAGGTCTCTTCTGGGCGTTGGTGGGTTAACCAAAAATTCAAAAATTTAACGTTTTTCAACCATAACTTGAAACCCAAGCGGTGGCGAAGGGTCATAGACAGGAATTCTGAATTATGCTGAAATAGCTCTCACATGTGAACCTTATCGAAAACTGGTTGGAAGGGAAGGGGGGTATATTCCCGCCTCCGCACCTCCTCTTCGATGAAATGATAAGAAGTCAACGATTCCCTTCACAGTATTCGTCAAAGAACACAACAGTTAAGGATGACTCAATACTCAGATAAGCGAAAACCGGAGACTATCTCACGAGAAGAAAGCACATGGATCGATACGCTGTGTCCAATATATGTATAGTACATACAACAGAAAGATATAGTCCTAGATTTATTTGTAATTTGTATTTATGTACAAACTGATTATGTCAACCCGCTCCGAGCTGTGAATTCATATCTACGTATTTATCTGGCAATTTCACTTGATTATTCATTCCAAAAGGGATTTTTATTTTTACAGGAACGAGTTCCATGAGAATTAGTTCATTGATTATAGAGAACATTATTTCAGCGTTAGGAAACGATAGTCCCGACATTACTGATAATGATAAGGCTCAGGTGGTCGCAAAAAGCTGGTTCCGGAGATTACCTCACGACAGAATGTAGCCTTTTATTTCTTTAATAGCGGTGTCCTTCAATAAAGGAAAGCCATTCATGACTGGAGACCACAAATTAAATCAAATCTGATAATAGGATAAACAAAGGACGGAACAACCAATGCCACATAGATGCGGAATGACAACCATATTGTAAGCCGTCGTACGACTAAAATCAGGCGAAATTGAGAAAAACGTTCAAGTTTTCAATTCAATCATCGCCCATTAAAAGACTTCTCCAGTCTGAAGCAAGAATTGATTCATTCTATATTGAGGATGGAGCGAGGGGGGGTTTACATAATCACCAGAACGACGCTTTTGTCGGTCGAGAAACACTCGCACGCCCCCAAATATGATATTTCAAATCGAAGGAACAATTATAACTTGAACTTACCGTTCGTGTTTCCGGAATCATTGGGTAAAAGTGATTTGTTTCGTCGTTTTCGTGATCCACCATGATTCAATTCAGACGACCATCTGATCAGCTCGAGCACAAGCAAAATACCAAAGGAATAGGATTGATCATCGATGGTCGATGTTTGCCAAATCGATGGTGAGGCCTCGATGTTCGTTTTTGCCATCGATGGCGAAGGTTCGATGTTTTACCCACTATCGATGGTTGGAGGCCAATGTTGGAAAACTCATACTACCTACTCTTAAGTATATTGAAACAAGATTTTGGTTGGCAGGCTAGAAAAATAGAATCATCTTTCTCTCCAAAAGCTATCATTATAATAATCTTTTTATCCCTATCTAATCCATTTTGTACAATGATTTTAGGTCGCTTTCCTACCTACCAACTTGACAGCCCCAGCATAGCTGTACTGCAAGTTTTCATCATGAGCCATGGAATAAGTATAATAAGTATAAACTTATTCCATGATCATGAGCGTGACCTTGCTATTGCTATGCAGGGTCGCCATTTTTGCCAATCCAGGAACACAGGCATAGGAAAAGTAGAAAGGTTGGCCAAACTGCCATCATTTCATGTTCTTTTCTTATCCATGGAATAAGTTATTCCATGCTTCTTATCCTTATCTGTTTCATCTTTCGTCTTCCAACCACAGTGTTTAGTTTGTCCGTGTTTGACAAAAATAATGCCAAAAATTAACAAAGATACCAAATCGCCATTGACCACTTGATGGCAGTAGGGTCTTCAGTCCCATGTGAACATCTCTTCTCAATGGCAGGGCAGATAGGCAGATAATGTCAAAAAGCTGTAATATGTTGGCAGCCAAATTATTGTTTCTAGTTCATTTGCCACCATACATTTTATGGCTAAAATTGTTTGTACCTACTTTTTACTGATTTTGTAGTTCGCTACATTGGGTTGATAAGACTTAGATCATATAACCTACCAAATTGATTGATTGTATATACAGTTACATTTTAATAATAATTCATATAATAATATTTTGTGTTAGTAAGATTGTAGAATCGGCAAGATTTTATCATAATAAATTGTTCTACTTTCACGCAGTGATACTTTCAATTCTCATGGAAAAAGCTCGAAAACACGATGGTTACGAGCCAATGTTTTTCCAACTATCGATTGTGGTAAGCGATGTTGAACATCGATGGTTTTCCCTTTCGATGATCAACCCTACAAGGAAACAGTCTGGCGAATCGACGACCAACTAGTAACAAACTACTACACTAGCGCTGAGGACTAGTTGATGGGCTATAGAAGAAACTGACGTTTTGATCTTTGTACCTGTTGATTACAATCAAAAATAAAGGCCGCATCGAACTACTTCACGATGTATCATACTTTCTGTATCGTTATTAAAATTAATGGTACTTTCATGTTAACGGCCTACCAGTTGTTGAAACAGCATTGAAAGCCTATTCGATATATCGAATCAGTGTATTATGAACCTAACCTCCTTCTCACTTATGGGTAAATCCCACAACATAATACAGTAGTTTGAATAAACAAAAAAAATGAACCTTATATAATTTGATAGTATCAATCAAACATTCTGACATATCAGAAGCTTTAGTATCGATTACAAATTGGATTACTGGCCCAAAGTATCGATACTTGAAGTAATCGATATCGATAACCATATATCTTATCCTTGTGCTGTTGATAAAATCTGTATCGGTGGTACCAGTACCATAAAATCTTGTTGTTTATTCTCGTCAAAACAAGAGAATCTCATTATTTTTGATAAGAGGTCTTTGAAGTGGGTTCATAATGTGAAGAACTCGTGTCGGATGTATCCTGTAAAGGACTTTTCGTCGTATTTTTCTTCCGCATCTGTAGAGGATGAGCTTTAATTTTCAAGGAGGCCCCATGGGTAGATTACCTACTTATTTTATTCGTACCTGGCCAAATTTGTGCTGTTAGGATAGTTTCAGAGGTTTATCGCTTTCATAATGAGGATTTCAGAAGAGAGGGCGATCTCCCCCACTTGAGATGGGGGAAACATGGATCGATTCCTATCAATTCTAGTATAATACCCTGAAAAGTGAACAAAAGTTTGGACTTGAATCGAGCTCCACCTCCCGCGAAGTTGTAGCTGTAATGAGCTGTTATTGTGACATCTTGACGTGTCGTATGTGCTGCGAACTACAACCCATTATTTGTCCAGGTCTTCCTCAAGGGCAGCCCAACATGATGGCTGGCGGTATCGGCATGATGGGCCCAATGCCGGGCATGATGCCGGCATTTCCTCTTCCCGGAATGTCCCACGACTCTGTGTAACATCAACAACCCGAACATGAACCCTGGTCTAAATGACGCCCCGCTCGAATTCAACACCAACAAAGGCAAACCCACCGATGCCTATACCCTGGAGGTGAGCTGTCGCTTGGTTATTTCGTCGCCGATAGCTTCTTAATTGACAGTTGACTGATTTTCTTATTCAACCACTTTGCTTCACACGCAGGAGACATCGACGACAGGAAGGATTCAAGACCGACCAATACTTTTCCGGTAGACATGGACTTCAGAGGGGATCGCGAGGTCACGGGGGAGGGACAGCCGCAGCGAGAGGCGCGTCGATCGTCGTATGGAGGGAAATATGAGACGCCAGGAACATAAGTCAGTGTTTTGTTCAACCCATATTGGTTGAAATGCACCAAGAATAAACTAAAACAAAAATGTCCCAAGGCTTTTTAGCTCTCAGAGACCAATAGAATACACACATACGCACGATTCAGAGTTTGAAATACTTCACAGCAACATCATGGCCGCCTTGGCATTCTTTAAACTAAATAGGCAAAATATGGAATATGTACTGTCGGGGCCCCTGTCATGGCGCCCTAATATATCGATATGTTCCTGTCAAGTGAGATAATCGATAGTTTTGTGATGTGCCCCTTTCCACCCTACCAAACACCTATTTACCAGTCACTCTCTTCCCATGGTTTTGAATTTACGCTTCCCAAACTTGCTCTCATCCATCTGAACAATCATGCCAGGTACATTCCATGCTCATTCATTCCCAAACACTCCTCCAAACAGACTTCTCTGATATAACTTCTCTAACATCGATACAGTGATCTTGAAGTTGAATCGATATTTAGACCACTTTATTAAGCGTGTTATCAAGGAGCCCCCGACAGTGCATTTCAACCAATATTTCTTTTAAAACAGTCTGTGGATCCGTTGGGGTCTTTTCTGGGAGTGTGAGAGAATCGCCAACATGGCATTGACATTCGTTGCTCACTTTACTCAGCGAATGCACTCAAATTGTATTTCAAAGCTCATTGAAAACTGTGAATTGACTGTTAATCTGTGCAGCAGCGACCCGAAGTCGCAGTCGAGGACGTGCATCTCATGATTTGGACGACCCGAATGTCAGCAACTCCTCAGACGATCTTCCCGTTCAAAGTTCAGGCATGACATCCAACCTGGTGTGGGAGCCAGGCCGTTCACTACCCGATGATGAGTGATATGAACCCCCATGATGATGGACCCTACTATGATGATGCCTGTGAGTGTCTCGCCAAATTCAAATAACGTGTTATCACTCGATCCGTTTTGGTGTACTCATAACTGATGCCGTACGTTTAACTTTCTTTCTGCACCCCAAGCAGTTTGGTATGATGGGAGGAATGGGCATGACGCAAGAAGTTGCACCGGAAAATGTGGTCATCAAGGAATTATACAACTCAAGACCGTCACGTTGTGATACCTCCTCCGCTCGGAACTCCAATGCCGATCACCAGAGAGCGGCCCTCCAGGATGTAAAACCATCTCGTTGGCGGGCTGGCGGAGGAACACAACAGGTAAATCCTTCGGCCTGCGTCAGACGTCCAAAATAAACCTGGGTTCACATGGACGTGGTTTCTCCGTTACCGGCAACTGCGGTAGAATGGTTGGGGGAATAAGTTTTGAGTTTGGGTGTTCACATGGATGCGGTGCGGTATGCGCGTTTGTGGAGCTGATTGGTGGCAAATCGGAGATAACAAGAAACGACAAAAACAGCTGGGGAGCTGCACCAAGACCCACTGCGCATGCGTTACTGCGGCAAATATCAAAATGATTCGACGTATACAGACCGCTTCAAAAGTTCACCTGCGGCAGCTGCGATACACCCGTGGAGCCAATCAGATGGCCAACGCGTTTGCCAACCCAACGGAAAAAACCGCGTCCATGTGAACCCAGCTTAATGGATTAGAATTATTTCTTATATGAGGGGAGAGGGGAAGTTTTACACTCAACCAGCAGTGGCTATGGGTCCCCTCGTTTCACTATTGCTTGCATGGATTAGTTTGAGATCAAATTTTTCGAAAATATTAAATCAGGACCACCTGCTTGACGAGGCGTAGGTATGCCGATGACATAATAATTTATGAGTAGGGACAGATAGGCAACTACTTTCCCGCTATTTCTAACGGTATACTCAGATTAGAGATATCATGGTAAGTTAAGGTAGTTATGGACGATTAGTGACGTCAGGTCTGATAAACAAAAAAATCTTAAATCGTGAAAACTCAGAAACAAAGTCCGTAAGACTTTTTTGTTGCAAATGAGTTGAAGAATCGGCCCCTTGAAGGCTGTTAACCTTATTGGTTAATTCCTTGTATAAATTAGGTTTCTCTTTTGTACCTTCATAGCACTGTTACGGGTGATGGCTTAAGTATTTTCAACTATTTTTATCTGCAATGGGTTTCTACATCTCCACAAATGGACTTGCATTGTCCAAAAATAATCTCTGTAACCTGCTATCGAGGCCAGAAGCCGCTGCTCATTTAAAATTTATTTAAAATTCTCAGAGGCGCGTCATCAGAGAAATATTCAGCAGATGTGGGGAAATGCTTAACAATCAGACTCAGCAACAAAAAATTCTGGCCACATAAATTTCTTTCACGACGAATCCGTCGACAACGCCCCTCTTTTATTCAGGTGAAATTCTAATCGATTGAGTATTACAATTAAATGAACGTGAAATGATTGAAAACCAAAATTCATTGGAAATTGACAGGTTACCCGATGACAATTGACAATAAATTGGACGCTCCCAATACTGGAAGGATTCACGTTGACTTTGCGCAAGCGCGAGATGATCAGTACGAATGGGAATGTAAGCAACGGCAAACTCCAAAGAGAAGCTCGTCACAGGGATCGAGTCGAAAAAGAACGGTATGTTGATGGAATTTTTCAAAATCCGGAGTGCTCTCCTTCCTCTTTTTTTTAATTGTTCTAATGGGTGTAAACAAAAAAAACATATTTTTTGCAAGAATCTCAAATATACATTTTGCCCCCTCTACCTTGCGCAAGTGACACTAAACTTCTTATTTTAAACTAGCTGACCCGGCAAACGTTGTTTTGCCGTATAAATAATTTCCTGGATCAGAAGGGACATCTCCTGAAACTATGATTTTCCCATATCTGGGCTGGGAAACAGTTAGTCAACACTATAGCGAATAGTAGGAGCGAATTTGTATTGCCTGTCCAGTCCCAATGCAGCTTCAGCAAGCATGCATTCCCGCTGGTTGTCGTCTTCCAAGCGAGGCTGAGTGTAAGGAAGACCCTACACTATCAAAAGGCCGCTTGATCAAATGCTTGACCCTCTGAATGATGGGAGCTTCAAGCGTGCTTCAATCAATTCCATTCTTCGATTAAATGGTGTTGAATGCAGCACTTTGGGGTTCTCTAATTGCACACATTGGTTGCCGTGAAGCAGAAAAAGAAGGAAATTAAAAACGACAGTGGTCCTAGTGTACAGCCCCCCAGGCTTGCTGCCTCCAGAAGGGCCAGGAAGGGATGGAGCATGCGCCAGGATGCCGCGCGCAGCTCCTGCCCAGATGTCGCATTTTGAAGAGAGCATCCCAGCGCTCACATCGTTGCCAAGGCCCCCAACGAGGGGCCCCATCCTGGCTTTGTCCTTGCTCGCTGGTGTATGTGTATGTTCATCCTTGGTTATCCCTAGTTGCTCAGTTGTAAGTCTTGGACTTACATCCTAGTATCCTCAGTCGCTAGGTCCTTTCCAAATTCTCCGAAGAAACCCAAATTAAATTATAGTAAATTCAAAAACTCATTTTAATTCGAGAGAGGCTTTACACTAGGATGTGGTAACAAAATGAGAAACCGGCTTCATTCATGAAATCTCCTAAACTTCCTGTGTGATTCAGAACCAGAGGACTACAGGAACTTTTTGAGAATGGACCAAGAAAGTTTTGATCATCTACTGGATTTACTTTGCCCTGACATTGAGAAGAAAGATACAAAAATGCGTGAAGCGATTCCTGCAAGTCAGAGATGGTCTATCACATTGAGGCACCTGTTGTCTGGCTTGGATTTAGAATGGAAATGCTCGCAATGCTTGACAGAAATAGCCTAGACTATCAAGCCGCTTCATCAAC
>CM034001.1:12548578-12601234 GCA_019603395.1 Cyrtorhinus lividipennis
AAGATGTAACGTGCTTCCAATTTTCCATGATTCATTCACATCGGTTACAAGTATGAGCAACATTCAAAATGCAATTTTAAACGGGAAGTGTGTTAACATTGATTACATTCGATCTGGCACTTGTATGGTATGTAAAATAATGGCGATTAATTAACAATGAATTCGTAAAATGAGGGTTAAATTACAAATACCGTTATTTAGTAGAACTGAAAATCACCGACTGACAATCTGAGGTTTGAATTGGCGTTGGGTATCGATTTCCATGTAATTTTAAACTCGAATTATTGACATGGCGATCAAATTTCCGCTCACTTGGTTTTTTGATATTGAGACACATCAAAGATACGCTTCCACATGAAGGCCCACCCCGGAATAACAAACAACAAAGAAGGAATAACATTTTTTTTTTTCCTTTTTCAGTGAATGAATGAATAATGCTAACCTGAAACAACCTCCTTTAACTTTGATTTTATCTTCAACAGGTGCGTATGACGGCGAATATACGTCGTCACTGAGCGAAAAAGGTAAACTCAATCATTCGTTTCTATCTTATTGGTCGTTGCATGTTTGTGGGTAGTATTGAGATAACCTTATTGGCGCATCGGCACTCTGCCGAGCAGAATACATATGGCCGGATCGATAACAGAAAATAACGTTTTTATCTGCCGCACTTGTCTACAGTTTCATCGCCGTTTTTTTGACAACTTGAGAGCTTTTTAGCGGTAATGTCCGTCTAAAAATAGATCCCGTTCGATACCCGTTTCTCCCTTCTGGAGGTATTTTTCGTGATGGAAATTTCCTACTTCGGTTTTCATTGTACCCACAAAAAGAAATTCACCTTTTCCCAGGATTGCTTCTTCCAAGCCCGATGCGGGCCTTTCGCTGGTCGAAATAAGACTAATGGCAACCACGAATGGCGTCTTTTAATTCTTGTGAAAGGTCAATTCTCTCCATCTTCTGATCAATCCAAATCTTTCCCTATTATGCTGTAAAGCCTCTCAAATGCTCTTACAAGAAAATGGACTGGAGTGGCCTTTTGATTGAAAAGAATTCAAGGAAACAACAATAGGTTTCACTGTAAGGCAATTTGATCAAACGCTAGGCGTCGGTTTTGGTTTATTATTCCTCGAATAATCAACTTATGTTTTTAAGACCAAACCTCTCCATTTGGCCCGATTTTTTTTTTTTTTTTTTTTTTTTTAATTATTATTATTATTTTTTTGTATTGAGATTGTAGGGGATCTAGGCATATGAGGTATCATTTTCCACAGATTTTCGTACGCTGAATCATTTGAAATAGGTCCAGGGCCCATTGTCGCACCTCGGTAAAAGATAAAGGATAAAATGGGAATCAGGAAAATAGTACGTTCTTAGAAAAAGAAACAAAACCCGTGGATGTACTGGTGAATCACAAAATATTACGGGAGCGTCGGCGTTGGATTGTTCCAATATTTCTGCTACAATTCAAATCAAAAAATTAAGAAGAAAAAAACAATGCGATCAACACCTACTCCGAATGGGAAGCTCCATAAGCACTTTCGAGCGATAATTATCTTTGGTGGTTGGGTGCGAATGTGTTTAAACAAGGAGATCATTAGTGGTTTTAATTGGTTTGGGATGCTTGGTGAGGACTGGGCTGTCAAATCGATTTTCACAGAACAATAGTAGAGTTCTACAGGAAGGCCCTAGGAGGAAGGAGCCTCGCGGAGTTTTTTGCTCGGCTCACAACAAGGATTCTATTTCTCAGAAGCAAAGACTGCATGAGATATAACATTGACGATCCAAATGCCGAAGGTGGGCCGAATGAGAATCTGAGAAAACAAGGAAAATACGTCAACTTTTAGTAAGTGATTACGGACCTATTGAGCGGACGCTGGCAAAACTTGTCCTATGTCAAGTAGTTTTCGTTATGGAACTGCCGGTCTTTTCCGTCCATGTTCTTAGCGGAAATTGCTGCATCCCAGCGAGAACCGCAATGAGACTCTGGAGTCAACTATCAGCATCCATCACTTCTTTTTTCTTTTTCTTTTCTGTCGCCCGCTAATTAGAATGCAAAAAGTGCCCGCAAAAAGCGTTTTCTCCGTGGAGCGTTTATAAACGACGGAAAACGGTCGTGGAGAACCTTGAAAAGGGTCTCGACAGAAGTAGGCGACTGTCGACAAAAGACAAGAACAAGGCCGCATCCCTTCTCTATACATACAGTGAAGATAGTGCAGAAAACCGCACCCCCGTCTGGGCTTGTGAAGGGACAGGTCCGAGACTCTTCGGCCAACGCCGGTGACAGTTGGAAACTTGAGAGCTCTCCCACGTTTCAAAATACACCGAGAAAGGGCGAAACAAAGGACGAATGTTTTGTTGCTCCACCCAACGTGAACTTTGCTCTTCCAAATTTATGCATGGAATCGAACTTGAAGCTCGGACTACCTTGTCGACGCGCGCTAAAATGGTCTTTGGCCAACCGCTTACCCCTTATTTTGACCCCCACCATGGGTCCGTGACGTACGCCCTCTTAAATTACTGATGTGACATCACCCAGTTGGAGACGAGCGAAATCAATGTTCTGAACATACATACAGACATAACTGACTGAGGAGAACGTGGAAGTCACCAAACATAACCATTTTGGCAAAGATGATGGTGTTTTGACCAGTCAGACCTGGCAGAAGTTCACATTTTCTTTTTTTACAATATCGTATGCCATCTACATCCTTGATTTTACAACTTTTCGAATCGATACTGCTACATAAAGTGATTTATCTGTTGCTTCCTGGCGCTTGCAGCCTTCGTTGTGATATGGCTGTGAGTCCCTGAGATACATTAGCGAATCATTTCTTAAGCGAATGAGCAAAGCTATCCCATCTGCGAGTCGGGTTAAAAAGAGAGTTCTGCTCATGAGAGCCCCCTCCCCACATGGCTGATGAGAGCTGATATAACGCCCCTCATGACGTCATGATAATCAGTCTTGGATAATTTAGGTAATTGGTTGTACAAACATGGGTCCTGCTTGTACTCTTTGGAAAGCCTGCCACTTGCTGATCACAACTCTCATAATGTCCTAATGATTAGACTCTGCCAGAAATAATAATTTTCGGGGGTGGGCCAATTGGACTCCAAACTGCAAGTATTCGAGCAGTACCACATACATTTGAGGTTCGTTTCATGACAACGCGTAGGGCGTCCTGAAATATAAATAATGTTTAAATGGATCGGACGTTAGAGGATTCATCCCACGTCACCCTTATCTGCGTAAACTCCTAGAATGTATGATGAGGTGCGTGTTAGTAAAAATAATGTATTAGGAACATCCCCGTCACGCCTCTTTTGTAAAATTGGCATGGTGTGAAACGTGCCCATTGAAGGAGAATACCATTGAATATCCCTTCGCAAACACAAGACCAACCCTGTTCTTAGGGGAGGTCGCGCCCATGTTTTAGTCTCTCCACTTGGTGTAGGCCTAGGAATAAATTTCCAGAGAAGCCCAAGGTTATCATAAGGGAGTAAATACAACACCCCATCGGATTTTCCAGCTAAAACAATCCCGAGGTTGAAATATTGGTTGCTTTTAGCGTCCAAATTTTTCGTGACAGGAAAAAAGGAGACAGCTTGAAGCTTCTTACCCATCACGGCTTTTATGTTTCAACGTGGTCGTTCACCACTCAGTACCCCGAGGGATTACTTTATTTCAATCCTGCCAAAAGTCAAATTTATTTTCCACTATCGCCTCTGGCTGCTCTATCCAAGGACCAAAAGACTCAGAAACGTTCCAAACTTGTAAGTTGTGTCACGTCGAAAGAGAGAAAAGCGGTTAACTTCCAGCTTAATGGACTCCAGGGAATACCATTTATTGCCTGGGAACCTGACAACGAGAACGGAAGAGAAAGCCGCCGTCGAAAGGAAAATGCGAGAGAAAGCCAAATGCCAAAATAAGTATATGACAAGAGAAGGGCGAAAAACCAAATTGAGAGAAGGAAAATAATTATGAATATTGACATTTTGCTTCGAGGAAATAGTATTTGGGTATACCCACACATTTGGTTCGTTCCAGTCACAAATATTCCCAAACGCAACACTCCTCATCTGAAACCACTTAAATTCGCAAGTCCCTTTTATTTGTTTTCAATTCATTCGCTCGACAAAATCCGACGTGATTCGGATGCGAAAGCCGCTTTATTAGCCAACTCAATGCAAGGCGGAATTACCTCCGGGAATTCTCAATCAGAGAGATAAGGACAGGATTAGTTGACATCATCCCCGTTCGCTTACTACTTAATCAACTCGTCGTTCTGACGGTTAATCTTGAGGGTTACCATTTATCAACAGACCTTATCCCGTCCTCGCACCCTGGATTCCTGCGACCTTTTAAATCCATTCTTCGACGAGGTGGAACACGTAAAGCTTTCTTTCCGCATCAGAATCCCCCCTCCCCACCACTTCTCGCCATGAATCTTTCGTTGAGCCAATTTTGAGAACCGTTTTTGGGGTGATTACGTTCTGAAAAAGAAACATTAGAAATAAATGGATGGGTTTTTCCTTAATGAGCTCGAGGTTCAGGAGCGAGAGGTGGAGGGATGAAAACCCAAGGAAATTCAAGTTTAATGGGAACTACATCTTCCCTTATATCAGTTTCATAAAATACCACTGTCTAGTACCGAAAGGAAGTTAAAGATAAATTGCCTTTAATTGAACCGATCAAGAAAAAATTGAAAACGTTGCCAATAATTTATTCCGATCACACGGCCATGTGCTAAGGAACGGACTTTCAAATTAGTTCTCAGAGTTTTAGTTAATACCTAATGTCTTGTACCGAGAGATTAATTACCTTTGATTAAACCTAACAAGTAAAATTTGAAAACCTTGGCGGTAATGCATTTTATTAAAGACAAAACGGGTCGAAGAATCCTTCTCCACGGGAAATTCATTGTTGAGAACTATAATAGGTACGTTTCCTCAAGCACATGAACAGTTACGTCCAAAACGTGGAAAACGAGTTATAATTAATTGAGGTAGTTTGCGAACGCGTGAATGACGGTTGTTGATTGGTTTTCCTTGAATAATCAACCTATTTTTCATGGGGATTTTTTTGGCGATATAAGCGTGAGGGGTATCATTTTCCACTAAAATTCGGATGCTTAATCCAATGAGACGAATCCCTGAACGGTTTGCGCCCTGTGGAAGAGGTACTGGGTCAAAATGAGTATCTACCTACCAATTTCAAAAGTGTTCTCGATATTTTCGGGAACTTATCCGCGTATCATTTTCCAATAAATATCGGACGCTGAATCAATTGAAATAAGTCACGACACACCACACTTACTGTTATCCTTCGTTTTCTTCACGCTCCTAGTCCGAGGAATAGTCAACCCCTGTAAAAGAATTTTCAGCGTATTGATGATAAAATGAAGCAGAATTAATTTTTTTGGGGCCTTTTTTTTTTCTTTTTCAAATAAAACTGGTGATTCCGCCGGTTATCAACTGGTTTGCGAGTCATTTATTCCAATACTTCTATCTGTATCAGCCTTCTCTTATTGAGAGAGGTCATATCAGTTACAACCGTATTTTTAGAATTTGAACAGGCGTAACAGACATATCAGTATGGGTGTATGAATAACTCTTGAAATGGCTTTGACGTGAATAACCCAGCTAATCTGAATTTAGCGGTTGATTTCTTGTATCACAACAGTATCACGCAGCCAGAAACCCACACAGAAGAGACCTTCCACTTCGGCGTTTCGTTTCCTATACTCCAAACCCCCGAATATAAATCCCAAACCAATATATGCGTTCGTCCGAACGAAGGGTGTACTTTGATATATGATAAAAACGGATCATCCTGCACGGTTTATTTGAAGAGGATCCACAAAGCCGACGCTCATCCGAGAGCGAATCATCGATCGGCTTCGTTCGAAATACACTGTCGTCCATTCCCAACATGGTAAAAATCGTGGATCAAACGTGACGACGCTTGTTTTCAAAATATTTCACTGCTACGCTGAGCTCATTCCGGATTAGTTGACAGATAATCGGCTAATGTCCTAACTAGGTATTTATTATTATCATCCGCCTTCCTGCGTGTCCTGGTGTTTTGGACGATACTGCTTGCGATGGACGCCCGTAGAATGCCCAGGATTGCTCCGTCCGAATTGAGCAGACTCGATGTTATTAGCCAGAACAATCCAAGCCTCTACTGGTACTCGCAGCTTTGCTGTGTCCTGGAGGTTGTTGGTGTGGACGATCGGGCTTGGGTTGAGTAGGGGGCTGACATCCGTCAGTGGCATAACGGAGAAATGGAGTGACCTCTGGCTGTCGGTTGATGTTGAACATTGCCTGGATCGATACAACAACTACTTCCGCAAGATAAGTGAGTTTGGTGCTCGGGCTGGCTACCTCCTTGTACAGTGGCCAATATGGCTGCAGAGCGAACTACCGCCCAGATCAGGATGGCCTGCAAGAATCAGCATTGCTTTTATGTCCATTGGGATTCACTGCACAGCGTGCTGCATGATTTGCAACAGACAAGAGCTTCAGTCCGTGGAGCACCTCATGATTTTGTGCCCTGTCTGCAGACCCTACCGGTACCAACAACTGGCATCTTATACACACGGTACTCTACACTCTGCAAGTGAAATACTCGAGGATCTGCTGAACTGCAACAGAATAGGCATGGCCATCGCTGTGCGTTTAGGCTTAGCGCCTTCTCCCTCAATAAGTCGGCATTGATATTATTGATAAATTATTGTAAAAAAACTTCATGATTGTGCATAACTGCTGCTGTTGCCAATTTTTTCATTAGGAGTGTGAAAATGAATAATAGTGCCGTTACCAATCTGTTATTCCACAAATAACACTATTTTTCTACTTATACTCATCAGGATTGAACTGAAATGTACCTTTGCTACGCTGGAGTGCGTCTTAGTGGACTGATAATCTGCTTCCAACTAGGAACGATTATCCAAAATATCCAGGTTTCTAATCATTCATCGGATTCAAATCCTGATACATATGTAGTGGAGTGTGGTTCCCTAGCCAGCAGGTCGTTTTCTCTGACAACGCAGGCTTTCTCCTTAATCAACTCCAGTTTTCCACCCTATCGAGGTGTGAAGGGAATACGCTAATTAAAACACTTAATTAACGAGAAGTTGAAGTGACAATGGAAGAAAAAGCGTTCCCCACTATCATCTTCATCTCACTTCCCCTAGTTCTAGTTACTTACAGTGCAGTAGACACTAAAGGTACTCATGAACGCGCCGTCACGTATTCAGAGTTAGATTCGTACAATGGTTGCCTCAACTACAATGGATACTGGAGAACTATAGCCTCATGTAAAATCCGTGGAACAATGTGAGCGAATGGAGTGATATCACGAGGACATCTGGGTTTTGTGTCAGAGCTAATGTGAATTGCCAACCATTGAGGGAGGTTCTTCCACGATAAACATTCGCATTGCATACATGACTTCGCCGCCATAACTCCACCATTTAGTTGTTGGATTGACAACCTATAAACCTGATTGACAATGTTACGTCCGATGGTTTCTCCATAGTTGTTCTCCATAGTGGAATATAATACACATCCGAAAATTCGTTTTCAAAATATCCGTATTTGATGCAACGGCCTCCATTTGTAGTTATCGGCCCAAAACATATCTTAATCGATTCATCGTTCAAAATTGAGACGAAAATGATACCCCACATGCCCAATTCCTCAAGAATACCGAAAAAACATTCTCAAAATACCTATTTTCTCCGCAAGGCGGCCTAAATTTTGAATAAAAGGACTGAAAATGAATTGAGCACAACCAAGGTTACCTGTATTATTTTTCTAGTCGGTATGCTTGGTATTACGTATCTGTAAGTCAATCTGTAAGTCAGGTCTGTAGATTCAATGATTTATATGATATGAATAAGACATAAACATCCGTCACTGGCGATATGTAGACAAGTGTAGCGACATGAAACAGTGAGTTGAATGAAAGCTCTAAAATTAATTGATCAGTCACAGCAAGGTTCTTTTTTACATAATTACATTATTATTTTTTAGATGGCGCGGGATTCGATGACTACAGCGAAAACGATCTGGAGAATATTCTGGACGTGGCGGAAAAGTAAGTTTTCACAAAACCAGGCCTTTGGTTAACTTTTTGCTGGAAAAATAGAAGGAAAACATTGTGAGCCACTCCGTCCCATTGATGAGTTGGACTAGAGCCTCTATGGGTGACGGCAGGTTAGATGGCTGCAGAGATCTGCCATGAATCATGCTCAGTGCGCTTTGCGATTTCATACTAAGACCTTCGTTCCAAATCAAAATGTCTCACACCGCGTTTGTCACCCGTAGAGGTCACAAACGCCAATCCTATCCAAATCCTCGAAAATCCATTCAGTGAAACATTATCATAAACCAAACATTAAAACCCGACCTTTTCATACTCAGTGAAATGGGAGAGAGATCACAGGGAACCAAACAACAACTCTTTAACATATAATACCGAACACGGCTTAATTCATTGACGAGAACCAATGTATTTTACGATTTTGTCAAAGGGGGAAGTCTGTGGCAACCACTATATAAAATGATAAAGTGGTAAATCTATACATCAGTGCACCCACCCCGAAAAATCGATATAGCGTTGCAATCGATGAATAGCTCTGTGGCCATGCCTCTACTGTAAGAGATTCCCACAATTTTAAAGAGATTCTCGCAATTTTCTAGATATACTATTGAACTCTATCATCAAAAACAAAGAATCAAAATAAAAAATAAATGCATAATAAAAAAAATAAAATAAATAATAAAATAAAATATTTAAAAAAAAAATAAATAAATAAAACGGAACGGAGAAGAAACAAACTGAAGGAGCAAGCATAACAATGTCGAATCACCCTAGTTCGAGATATCGATTTTCGGGGGTGCGTGCATTGATGTACAGATCAGCCTGATAAAGTAATAATTGTCACTCTTGATAGCATAGTAACAAGCAACACGATTCAGAAGTTTGTGTAGAAGTGGTAATCCCTGGAATCTCTGGCTAAAATAACAATTATTGAGGGACAATATTCAACCAGACTGCGTGTGTTACAGTCAGAAAGCATCAAATTCATTTTTGCAGCCCCCCATCCCGATAGTCCTTACATACAAACAAATAGAATCAATGTGAAGTGGAACATACTCTATTTGATCTGAGGGTGAGGATGTCAATCATTTTCCAACGTCAACAAGAATGATTCTTTGTAAAAATGCCAGTCTTCCATTTACATTCAGGTGGAATAAAATAAAATCATAACACCCGTCACAATGGGACCCATGTCATCCGAAGTAAATTGAGATAAACGTCAACTTCGTTTCAATGTTTTGAAGAAAAAAATGGGGTTGCCATTTTTTGTTGAAAAAAGAGCAGTATCCCTAACCAACACGGGTCTAGAAAAGAATATGTTCGGATTGGTGAGATTCTCATACCGCGAACATGAAAAGTCTTTTCAGAAAGAAGGGAAAGGATTTATTATTTTGACGTTGGGGAGGTGAAGACAAGAGAAAATGCGGTACCGGGCTTCGGGATCAAGTCTCATCTTGCTCTCGGTCATCCCCACTCCATCCCTTGGAGGACCACATTACGTACAAACCCTAAACAGCTGTCGTCTTCCTGTTGGTCGCACAAGCTTTATCCTATTGTGAGGGGAAATTGGGTCCGTCGAGGGCTTTGAGGATTTCACGGGACTTTCTTCCAACTCGGTGGCAAAAATAGAGTGGGTGTTTGACCACGAGATGGTACATACATTCGTGATGGAAAATATGATATTCGAAAACGTTCCGAGCTGAGAAAATTCTTTTGTATTTGATATTATTCATTCATCTGCATTATTCATAGACTTGAAGAAAAGGTGAAGGAAAAAGTGAAACAATACGCGAATTTCTCTTGAATGGACAGTAAAAGAATGAATGTTTGAATACCAGCAAAAGGAACGTTTGTCCGCCATATTTTAAGTGGTTCTGCTCATTCGGAAGAATAAAGTTTGCAATGATTGCCAGTTGAACGCTTCAGGACGATCTCATATCGTCCTTAGGCCGTGTGGTAATGTTCTTTTTCGACAAATCTCGAGAAATATTACCAAACAGTTCAAGTCCAAGTCCTCTAGAAATCCGGATAAGAGCATGATGACAGCCCAGTCAAGGGAGTTGTTCTGACTTTATTCATTTTACCCTGCTGTATAATCTCGACTCTGGCCGATGATTAGTTCCTCCAATCGTCGGCTGTAACGTTGGCCTAAGGTCCAACAGGGGTGGCACCAAGACAATACTGCTCTTGTTCAGGAAGTAGAGGAATATTTGCTGAATATGAAATGAGAAAGATAGTTGAGAACACACACAAGACTCAACAACAGGTTCAAATTGGGAAAAATACAAGAAAAATACTGTATAGGTACTAATAATCATTCTCTTGGGGTACTGTTGGCTATTTATTCCCCTAGCCACCCCTCTGAGAGGTATCCCTTCTACATGGCCTTTTGTTGCGGTGGGAGTGACACGTTCCTGTCCTGCCATAGGGGTGCCTCCTCTGAGTTAGTTTTCGATCTCAAGTAAGTGATCTCTCACTCATACTGATACTAAATTAACGTCAGGAGTCAAAAACATTCACTTCTCACCTGGAATGATCAAGGTTAACCACCCACAGTCAAGAGTTTTACCAGAAGATGGCTCAAATCACTCAATAAATGTTCCCACACGGTTTCCACGCTCGGATCCAGCCCATCCATCAGTGTGGTCGACCCAGGTAAATTCCGCGGCGGCCGCAACATCCTCTCTGCACAAACCGCTGGAATAATCTGAAATACGATGGACGGTGCCTCTAAAATAGGAAAACCGCAGTTTCCTATGCCGGACATAAGTTTCAGGGATCGCATTAGATGGGGTAGCATCGTTCCGACCGCCACATGAAATGTAGTATTTTTGGGGTATATCTACGCGTTAGTTGTGTTGACTTAATGAAGCGATGAATCTGGACGTTCATGCCATTAGCCACCACTTCGGTACGTTCATGAAACTACATACAAAGTTAATTTAACGACCTACAGCGAAACATATAGCAGTCATGTAGGGTGTCGCGGAAACCAGCAGAAAAATGTTAATCTCAATATTGCTTACTGTCATCGCGTTGTACAGTCAACACCCAAGTGCAAAGCCCACTTAAAAAATAAATTATAATTTTAACTCCTCAGCAAATAGTTTTGCACGCAAGTAGTTACTTTACGTACTTTACGTAGCTATTTTACGTTGAAAAATTGCGTTCTTTCTCCGTTAAGAAACTTTCTACCCTAACTGTGAAATATTCATGACGAAAATTGTTCCAGCAGTTGCTGTTATAAATTCCTAATGTCAGTGAATATAAGGAAGACAATATTCAATTAATCTGATGAAATATTTAACCCTTACCGTCAAATTAATGATTTTGCTTGTCTCAGAGTTGCCATCTACAGTTAATAGGGAGTACTTGAAAATAGTTTATGTAAATCTCAAGTTTTTTGCGTTGAGTGATTTGAGAACTCAGTCAAAAACGTATTTTCTACTTTGAATACGGCATTGAACTAAAAACTCGACGTTTTTCAAACCAGACTCATAATAATAACCTTTTCCGTCGTGCCACCATTCTAAGGATATCAATCAGAAACACAAAAAACAAACAATGCCTACAAAAAACAGATCAGTCTACAGAAAATTCCCAACTGTAGAATACCGTAGGCCACAGACACTTTGTCGGCAACACCTGCTAGTTATGGTGGACAGCCCCTGGGATCGCTGCAAACTGTGGGGGATGTTTTCAACATTGAGTGAACCTTCTATTTGAGTGTATTCTGTGAATGAATGATCAAGGTCTCTTTCTTAACCCTGAAGACACTGGAAATTTCATTTTTGTCTCATTGAAATAAAGAACTGATAGCGCCACCAGAATTATTGTTGAAAAGCAGTGGAACCATAGCACTACTTAATCGAATGAGGGGTTTAAATATGTTTTATTTTTAGCGCAAAGTGGGTTTGAAGTTTTCATGAAATTCAGATTATGGTCTGGACAAGACCACGAGCTGATCCCTTCCTCACAATGTGCTTATAACTAGGTCACCTGGAGAGTGAGAATTTTCACGCTACTAGCAGTCAACACGTGTAAGGAAAGCAATGTGAATGTACAATTTCCTAACGACCATTCAACAGCACGTGTGAATTCACCAAGCCACTACCACTACACTCTGCCTACTGGTTTGGAAAATCAAGCGCTTTGAGTCCTACAGCCCCTTTCGGTCAGAGAGCGACTCAAACGTATAACAGGACTGTGCTTCTGAATTGTCTATACACCATAACGGACTACGCCTCGCTGGCCTCTTTGAAATCTTGAATCATTTCAGTCAACTTCCCGGGAATTCGTTGGAGAAATATAATTTTGTTCAATTAAATCGATGAATACTATTTAGTTTAATTAAAATAGATATTGTAAGTATTTTCGACCTTTCGTTGATTCTACCAAGAAAGAAAATTAATGCCTGAATTGAAGTTAGGATTGAATTGGTAAAATACAGCACGTAAAGACCAAAATTGGCATTTAAAATATGGGCTTTGGAGATTTTTAGGAATCAACAAAATTGGGATATCATTTTCAAATTAATTTCAACGCCGAATCGATCGAGACGTGTTTCAAATCGATTGTCCCTTACCGGAGAGCGGTATGGGAAGTTCTGAAATATTTATCTGAATTCATCAACCACATTGATACTCATCTTTTGCATCAATTCACGACAAAAACATAAAATCACCTACATCATCAGCTACCTTATAACGTACACGATGTCTCTCACATTTCGCTATATTAATTGTAACGGTCCTTCACCACACATCAACTCCAATCCCATACAGAAATCCTCAATCCTACAACAATATAATGACGAATCTCCCCAAGGATGTTTTCAGAGTAATTTAACACACAATATAAAGTGGAAAGTAATCAAAAGCCTGGGTAAGCTTTCTGCATATTGTCTTTCGCATTATATTTCATTAACGCGTATTATTGAACATTTTATCCAATACAAACTATATGGATGATATTGCATCTGATTCTTGACTTGTCATTCTTGTTTAGAGTAGGTACAACTTTACAATAAACACTTTTATTGTAGTTAGAAGAAATTGGACCGATGAGTTCTGCACACTCGTTTGATTTTTCATTATGATACTTCGCTGAGCACGCAAAATACTTCTTGGTTCTCACGAGGAGCAATTCACAGAATATTCAATACTTACATAGCTTTTGAAATTTATTATCATTATCGTTTCCACGAGTGGCGCATGTGTTATTGACCATAATAATTTATTCGTTATTTACTATATCGGCCTGATATTTTTTTAAAGTGATAACTGCATGAAGTCGTTGACGAATTTCGAACAGGCCATGTATATACTCGACAATGCATTCTGTCAAAACGTTACGGGTGAGAACATTGGATTTTCATAGTTGGCTGGAAGACAATTATGAAAAGAAATCCATCCGAGGGAGCTAAAACGTCTCAAGATCAAGAGGGCGGAGTTTTGCCACTCTCGTAGGCTTATTGCTTCTGGCGGGGCAAAAACGGATGATGAGGCCGAAATGAGCTTTTCCTTGAGTAGAACAAATAGCCGCCAGCAGAGCAGGACGTGGCTCATATTTCTCCTTTCTTTTGTGGCCATACTTTTCTCCTCACGTGCAGTCTAGCTTAGCTTTATCGAGGACGTCAATAGCAGATACGAATGAAAACAGTTTGGAAAAAGCTATTCAGCATTTCCAACCGAAATCCCCAAGAAATGAGATTCAGAATAAATTAAGGTCATATCTCTTCCATCTGGGCTGATGAATTGAGCGTATGGTATCCGTACGATTTTCCCCTTCTTCTTCAAAGCGATACGTATCAATCGAAGCGTATTTCTCACAAGCAAGAAAGTGGAAATAAAAAGGAATGCATCGAATACAATATCTTTGTCCGACTTAAGATGACATAAAATACCCAACATACTAGCTGTTTGCGTTCACGCTTATTTTATTTTGTAAAATGAACAAACGAGTAGTTTGAAACTGACTTTAAAACTTCTTAAGGCGAAGGCAACCCCGAAACCAGTCAAAAGTCCACAATATTTGTTCAATTTTTCGAATACGGGTTTTTGGGACAAAATACACAATTCTTGGTGCTCTGTACGTGAAAACGGATTCTTTCACAGTGGTTGGTCATTCCTCGGATCAGGACCATGGAGACTCATTTCTTCAACATGGAGAAAATTGGGGAAAACAGTGGGTGTGGCGGGTCCCGGACCCACTCCAATCGATTTAGGCTCCAAAATTTAGTAGAAAATGATACCACACACGCCCAGGTACCAGAAATCTCGATAACACATATTCAAAATAGGTTGATAAATACCCATTTTGACCCATAACTCCTTCCGGTGGGTGCCAATTGTTCTGAAACCCACTTCATTGGATTCAGCGTTCAAAATTTATGAGTTAATTTATGAGTGGATCAAAGTCATACAGTTTTCAACCCATGTATTCACCCTTGTTTCAATCTATTTCAACCCCCACTCTACCCAGCATACTTTATTTTATGCGGGCAAAATGAGCTTTTTTCCTTGCCTTTAATCAATTTCTGAACAACATCATTATATTGTACTTTCCAGTTTTTCCCTTCCGTAGTCGCTTGTTATTTTTTACGATTCTTAATAATTATTATTTAGTTGCTTCACTATAATTTTTTTACAGCCTTCGTGCTTGAGTTTTACGAGTATGTTAATCCACTTTCCTTGCCTGATATATACTTTTGCTTGTATTTTGCCTATTTCTACTTGAGTCCCCTCTGATGTATTTTTTGGAAAAGCTTCTTTTATTCAACTTTTTCCTCTCTTCTTCTTACATCACTCTAACAACGTGCATCATTGGAAAGTTTTCCCACATTTGAGATTCCTTACTGTTCTGAGTTCGAATTTTCAGTAAATCTTGAATTTTAGGACAACACGACAGGTAGATGAGTGCTCCTCGTGGAAGTTAGGGTACAAAAGAAGACTTTCACAGTCCCTGTGGGACGTCTCATTGGACTGTTTGAGCCTATCAAGGCCTACAACCTCGGTTGCACACTAAAACACGGGATATTAGAGCCCAGTAGGCTCCTTAGGTTTTGGAATTAGTTAGCCAGTTTCTTGAGCAATAATAAAGGGAGGAGGAAAATGTACACAGTAAAGAAAAAAGCAATAATTCCGTTACCTACAGACAGATTGGTAATTTTACATGATACTTTCAGAATTCAGAAGGAAGAATTTCTGCATTTGACAACACATATATGGGCCTCAGCTCTGCATGTGTATGTAACTCCCAACAAAAATACCAAATCCAATTTTCCCCCATGGCTTTCCAACGTTGCCAACTATGGCAAAGCCAGCAGGGTAAATTTCTAAAGGCACAGTTGCATTTGGCAAGGCGACAACTGCAACTACACCCTGGCCCATTCCTGCATCGTTCAGTAAATCCTGAAATTTTAGATAAAACAACAGATAGATAAGTGCTTTTCATGGACATTAGGATACAAAAGCAGACTATTGCAGTCCCTGAGTGGAACCACGTTGAACAGCTTATCAAGGCCTACAACCTCAACTGCACTTAAAAACACAGGATATTTGAGCATGGTAGGCTCCTTAGGTCCTAAAATTATTTGGCCGGTTTCTTGAGCAACGCGCAGGGGAACTTAACACAGTATGAAGAAATTAATTTTGTGTGAAAAAAGTCCTTCACCTACAGATAAGCAGTCACAAACAACACACATGCGCCCTCAGCTCTGTGCTTGTGGGTATCCACCTACAAAAAATACCAAAGCCCATTTGTTCCCTTTCCCATGGCTTTCCAAAGTTGCCAACTATGGCAAAGCCAGCAGGGTAAATCTCTACATTTCTACAGGCCTAGTTGCGTTTGGCAAGGCTCCAAGGCATCTACAGGCTGCCCAATTCCTGGATCATTCATGTAATCCTGAAATTTGGGATAAAAAATGTGTTTTTCTTGGACATTAGGATACTAAAGCGGACTATTGCAATCCCTGAGTGGAACCACATTGAACAGTTTGAGCTTACCAAGGCCTACAACCTCAACTACACCTAAAAAACACAGGATATTTGAGCATGGTAGGCTCTTTAGATCTTAGAACTAGTTGGCTAGTTTCTTGAGCAACAAGCAGGGTGAGGTTGAAGAACAGGGTTTGAAGAAACTAATTTGGTGTGAAAAAAAAGTCTTTCACCTATAGATATGCAGTCACAAACAATACGCATGCGCCCTCAGCTCCAGGCGCGTGTGATACCCACCAGCCAATACCAATGCCCGTTCGTCCCCTTCCCACGACTTTCCAACGTTGCCGACTAACGCAAAGCAGGCGGGGTTATTCTCACTATTTGTACAGGCGCGGTTGCGTTCGTCGAGGCGGCAACTGCGACCACAGGCCGGCAGATTGCTGCGTCAACTCGGCCTGCCGGTGCAACCTATGGGGAGCCAACTGCCGGTGCCAACGAAGAGGAATCTTCCAAAAATGGGGCAAGTAATGCTCAAGCCAACACTTCGAGACAACAAAAGCAAAATTGTTTTGAGTTTTCATCCACCATTTTTCCCCGGAACAAATATTTTTGTAATGAAATTAATAAGACAAGAAGAGTGAGCGTATATTTTGAGACCTGAATTTTTTTATTTAGTTCTTTGATCTAATTTAAAGCTTGTTTATTTTAGTTTAGCTTGTTGGCAATTATCAAGTATTCCCTCGTAAGCGTATCTAGTCACTGGAAGTAGAGAACAACGCCCGGACTCTCGATGACCGATTTTGGATCTCCCCGATTCTCTGAAACTCACCAGGATTTTGAGTGTAGAGTAGGTAATCTGAAGGAGTCGTGGCTATGAAATGTAAGAAAGTAATGTTTTTTTTTCTGGAATTTTTTTTTTTTTTAACAAATACATATTTTACTGTAGCCGTTTGTTACAACACACAAGAAATTAATTTCTTCTCAAGACCTAAAAAAAAAATTAAATAATTAATCTATTTTCGTGTTAAGCCTTCAATTGTTCGAAGCAATCGATACTACCATCGAAATTTTTGATTAGTCGACACACTAACGCTTACACATTTTAATCGTACTTGTTTGAAATGACTCAAATGCTCAATATAAACGTTAACCACAAATAGTACCCGTGGTCTTGAACTAACGCACAAATTTACTGTTCAAAGACCCACGACATTTTTAGAAACGACATGACTCTCCAGCTTTATTCGCACTATTGCTGTTCCAATATATTTTTTAAATCATTATTAGACGCTAATATTTGGGTAGGTACCACCGTGTGGAAAGCCCTCTGCAAACTTTTCCTTCTAATTATATAACCTAAACCAAATCCTATAACTCGGCGAGAAAGTGGTGAAAAAATTGTGGTTTGAATATTACACATAAAGCGATCCACATGAACCTCTACTACTCGATCGGAATGGCGACTGGACACGTCCAGTCCCACACACGTGAGTGAATTCACCACTCTATACGAATTTAATATTTCATTTAATCCCAAAAAAGGTCACATCCTCGAGCCAGCCAATTCCAGTTCATAGCCACGACTCCAAAGTACGAACGCATCATTTCCACCTTGACTGTCTCCGCTCAGTGAAAATGACGACACTGTGAAGCATCTCTCGGCTTACGGACAACCACTTTTACCCGAGCATTTCGTTCTTTATTATTTCACCTTCGACAATAAAGTATACCGATTACATTTTTGTATTGTGGCAATTTTAGAAAGTATAAATATTTTTACATAGAATTTTCATTTTCAAGTTCTCCAACTAAAAATCAGGTCTTCCTATACGGTTTGTTTAACTTTTATTATTATTTATTTATTTTTTCAAAAAATTTAGAGTTTTTATGCAGTTTCTACATACGTTGTATACATAGCATTGTTGTATTTTCATTTCATTTCTCCGGATCGCTCACTAGAAAGGGCGACTGGAGCTTTTCGTTGTACCGCCATTGCATGGTTTATTTCTCGTCTGAATGGAATTAACCCTCTCTCTCTATTTTATTCCTCTTTCACAGTCGCTAACGTACCTCTACCTACCTTAAAATATGTAAATATAGCCAACGGTTTATTGGTGTACCGACAATACGAATTAAAAAAATATACCATTTCCCTTGATATTTGGGGAGAAAAATCATTGGAAGAGTTAAAAATATTTTAAAGAAGCTGAATGAAGTTGTGCTATCTCCTTCAAGTACTTATTAATCCTTAATCTTCTTAAAGTTATGAGAAATTCATGTTAAACCCCATCTAACACCCAAACTTATTTCTCTTGGTACCTATTGAATTTAAATGTAAGACTGCTGCTGAAATGTATGTTAAAGTATGCATTTTAGTGAACGAGAGTAGGTACTACCCAATATTGTACCTATGCCCCACACAGCTTATTACTATGTATCTATTAGACCTAGTTGTGATTCGAGTTTTTTTTCCTTTTGTTTCTCCAGGTGAATAAAATGATGCCGATTTGTACTCATCCCCCTGCAAGTTGAATAAGTTATTTTTTGTTTCCTTGTGTTGGCCTATTAAGCAGAAAATATAAATATATATATTGTTATAAAGTAACAAATATATATTTGAGTGTGAGCATGATATTTTGAATTTTGAGCCCTCGACCTCTTAAGGCAGAGAAGTGATGGCGGGAGGATTGACAGGGAGGTTCAATAATGGTGGTATTATACTTGTACTTATATGGTATTCCATTCGATTACGTGAGTAATATGACGAGGCGAAAAAGATGAGAACGGCATAGTAAAATGTAGGAAAGACAACAAGGGAAAGTGTTCATGAAAATCCCATACTATCTTGTGGACCTCCATTCTATGGACATTAACTTCGTGGATTTGAACGCGGTCGATGAAAATCGTTCTTATGAGGCTTAGCACCTTTGTAGCAGTAAATAACAATTTAGGTGAAGGGATAGGAACGGCAAATCAATTGAATTATCTTCACTGGACGACGCTTCGCCCACTTTCCGTCTCGGAGGGTTCAGAATGACTTGTAATCAGCATTATACCAGTAGTTACTGTGGTTAGTACGTTGGGTTGCTCTTCGTAAACCTCTAGCCTCCGCTTATTGAAAAGAGATCGTCCACCGAGGGTGAGCTTAGAGAGAAAATTCCCTACTAAATGGGCAGCAGGATAAAAGGTATGGGTCGTCGGAGGGAAAAGTTTTTCAGCTCTTCGAACTCATGGTAATCCAGCAACCACCGCGTTCTCATCGGCCGTACAGAATGTAGAGCTTACGACCCTGATACATGTTGAGCCTACAATGAAGTCTGGTCGGGTTGCTACAGGATGAACGTCGAAACAAAAACAAGGCATGAAATTGGAAGATTTAGTGGCTCCGCAGGTTCGTTGAAATGAAAATCCTCGTTACAATGCAGCTTTGCATCCATTTTAAGCATGTTACTACGACCAGTAATAGCTGGTGATGACAGAAGTTTTATTTTCAAGTGTTTTTAGTGATAAATAGTGGTCTCAATTAGCTGGAAACTACGACTGAGTTACCCCGTAAAAATTGGCGCTAATTTATTACACAACCTATACGCAATATGGGATCACTATTCATTGTTTTCTCCCCATGACATCGGGTTATATGTATTATTCACCTCATAAGTACCATCACGAATTATATTCACGTTGGAATTCAATATTCATGCGAGAGTTGTCACAAGTTTCTTGATCAGCGTCTTCAGCGAATCATCTCAGCAGTCACGAAACTGATTCGCTCTCCCAGCAACGAGAACGTCACTCCGAATCTAATGCTTGAGGTCAGTCTCAACGTCGTGATTAATATCCCGACGACCTCCCTCGTGACTAATCTAGGAATCATCTGCAATTAATAACGTGACGCTCAAGTGGGGGCCTCGTCAACGACGTTGCTGTTTCCCCGCAACTTGGTGGTTGGTCGTGACGAATCGCGGTTTGGCCAAGCTGAAGCTCCAGAATCAACGCAATGTCATCTGAACTGCGGCAGTGAGTAGTCTTAAGGTAGGTACATGGAGCGAAATTTGTGTTCCAAAGGATTCCAAGCCTCGACAAGGCAGAAAATTGAATATTGAGCGAATAATTTTGTACAGCTCTTGGCCGAATTCCGAGACAACGAGTGGTTATCGAAAAACGCTGCGAATTCTTTCACAGGGGTTGGTTATTCCTCGGACCTGGCGCATGGAGACTCATTTGGATAGATTCAGCACCATAATCTCTTCCGGTGAGCGCCAATCGTTCCAGGACCCGACTCATTGGATTCAGCGTCCAATATTTAGTGGAAAATGATACCCCACACGCCTAGATTGCTGAAAACCTAAAACTAAATAAACATATTGACCCCAACCCCTCCCCCGAAATTTGATCCGATCGGGCTGAAACGTTTCGAGGACCAACTAGAGCGGGGAACAGACTCTACCCAAACTCATATTTTTAGAAAATTTTCTACTACCAAACTTGGCCTGGACGGCGGACGGACATTTGACTTTTTTAATCTAGACCACCTTGAAACGCCCAGAAAATTTTTTTGGCCCGAATCGGAGAGATTGACCTTTTGCATGAAAACATAGGTTCATTATTCATGGAATTACCATCCAAAAGAAGAAATCAAAATCAGTCCTCACATTGCTCTCACAGGCAAAGTGTGCAGTGTAGATTGCCTGGGTAGGTACAGACATCTTTTTTGATTGGTTATTCCTTGAATAATATACCTATGTTTTCATGAAAAAAATTCAATCACTCCAATTCAGCCCAAAATTCTCAATGTCGGGACTAGAAAAAACATTTGAAAAACATAGAAAAAACTGTCAATTTTAGAGTCCATTTGGGTTCTAGTTATGCCCGGCTCATTTATTAGGCCTCAGAATGTGGATTATCACTTTCTACTAAGTATCGGATATTGGATTGATTGATACGCTGATTTCGGCGTATGGATGTTTTGTATTTAAAGAAATTGGTCGTTCACCCGTTATCGCTTTCGCCGGAGACTACGAAAGAGACACGCAAAAAATGATAAACCATACGCATAGTTGCAAAATGATTATCAAACGGAATAAATGAAATAATAAACCAAAATAAAATGAACGTGCAAAGCAGCTCCGTTTTCCCAAATTTTGCTCCATTTATTAGGTGAGAATTTCCCGACCACGGTAGGTACCTTACCCGGTTCAAAAGACAACCCTTATTGATTGTTAGCTTTGAAACCGCGACCTTTGACTGGTGAGCAGGTCAAAGCTCAAAGGTTGGCGCCTCTCTACTCGCGTAATGAGGTTTTCTACCGACGCGTGGTGCCGAATCTCGATTTGAAAAGAACCACGTCGGGGGTTGCTCGATAACATAATCCTAAACCCTCTTTTTTTATGCTCACGAGTCTGCTTACCCTTTCAATTTTCACCTCAAAGCATCAGGGTGATGATTATAGAAAAACGAGTGCAGCTAAACATCTTTCCCGCTGTAAACGTTAAGGAATCAATGCCTACCTACTTGTCAATGGAACATGATCTGGTTCATGCACGAAATTCAAAATCGTCATCAGAAAATCTCAAGAACATGTTTTCAATGTACTTGGGTACCCATTTCTACCTATAACCGGCCTCCTTTTTCATTCATTGGGTTGAAAAACGTCAAGAGCTAAGGCCAAAACGGAGGCACGAACCAAAATTTCTATTTTTTTTTTTTTTTTTTTTAAATTCCTACTGCTAAGAATGGCATGGAAGGGGGAGACACATGTTGGGTTTCTGGCTGGTTAGCAATTCCTTGAATGACCAACCTATGCTTTCATGCAAAAAGCTAATCTCTACCATTCGGCCCAAAAAAATTTTTCGGGGCGTTTCAAGGTGTCTAAATCAATATTAGCGAATGACCATCCACCGTCGACGCCGATTATGGTAGTAAACAATTTTCTAAAAATTTCTAACTTTGTAAGCCATTTTGGGCACTATTTGGTCCTCAAAACTTTTCAGCCTGATCGAACCAAATTTCGGGGAAGGTTAAAATATGTATTTCAAAAAATGGATTTTCGAGATTTTCAGATCGCCCAAAATCGGCTTTTGAAGCCAATGAGCAGGGTCCTGGAACGGTTGGCGCCCACCATAAGAGGATATGGGTCAAAATGGGTTTCTATTCACCCATTTCGAATGCGTGTTTTCGAGATTTATGATACCCAGGCGTGCGAGGTATAACTTCCACTATTTTTGGACGCTTGAACCGATTAAAATGAGTCTCCATGCTGCTGGTCCGAGGAATAACCAACCACTGTGAATGAATTCGCAGCGTTTGTCTATACAACTTTCAGCAATAAGTGTCAAATTTTAAGACCGATCGGGGAGACCATCTGTATAAAATCACAGGTTTTATTTTCATGGACTATTCTGGAACATGGAACGATTCTATGTTGAATGACAATGTGCAGTTGCTACTTAACCCTGATTCTCATTCATGGTTTCGCTGACCAAATCAAACAGAACTACTCAGTAAACTCGAAGTTCTTACTCAATTGGGTATTTCGTGCTCGGTCCGAGCTTTGAACGGTAAGGGGTTGGGGGAGGGGGGGGGGGGGGGGCTCGGTAGCAGTTTAAACGCATTTGGCAAATTTGACAAACTAGCACTCGCATCTTTCCTATCCTGAATCCTAAATGAGGTTTCTCTCACAACTTCCTAACACCAGAACGTTCCTAAACATTAGTCCGACCAACTGCACAAGCGGGGTCGTCGGCAGTGGTCAACAGGTCGGATCAATTAGAGTCAATTCCCGAGTTGGGTGTCGACTTTCTGCGAAACTGAGACGTCCTCCGATATTCCTCTGAGCTTGCCAGTCAACCTACCTGCAGTCCATCAAACGGAATTTTATTGAAATTTAGTCACATTAGAATTGCTCGACTGAGTTATAATCAGCAGTAACCATCTCAATTGTAGTCGGACCAAGAAACCCCAGTGTCAGTAAGATTAAGCTAGTCATTTCAACTTATAAATTTCATATTGGCTCGTTTTGGTGCCGGGTGCAGATTTTGGCGTGATTTCACCTTCCTAGGGAGCCTCGTTACCCTATTAAGTCTTATTGAAGGGTGAAAATCGTGATGGATCTGATGAATTTGGTGTGCTACAACTCGTCTTATCTACTAATTAGCAGTAGTGCTCTCTTTGGACGCATGTTTGAGTTTGGAAACGGTTCCCGATTGTCAAGTCCAATCGGATGGTGGAGAACAGTCCGCACTGCACAAGTGGCATTCTACGTGGGTGAAAAACTCCTTTGGATCCACAAGGATGGCGGAAAAACCTTTCCGCGTTGTTCCTGAGCAGGCCTGAATTCGGAGAATTTTCTTAATAACAGTAGAGTCAGCTTCAAAAGTAATCCCATGGCAGGCATCGGTCTCTTCTCAATCTCTGGATAGCCTTATGAACATGGTTTGGCTGAAATCCAGGCATTCTCATCGAAAGACACCCTTATTTTCTCTGGTTTTTCACTATTGATTCTGTATCTATTAAAGTAGCCTTCATACATTCATTAGGGAGAGGGTCAGAATGTCATTGTCAAGCCAACTAATGATGACGTCCTCAACAATGTCGTCCCTGACCATGGTCCTCACGTCGTATGTTCTCGCATACTGTGCCAGATAGACTGACCCTCACTGTAAAGTACTCAATTACAGCCTAACGGGACTAACTCTATGCATTCACAGCGTACCCCCTTTACCTCCATTCCTAAAGCTCTTGGTTGGTTGAGAAAAATTCCACACTGTGATCGGGGCATCAGCCATCCCTGATCAATCCTGCGATTAAACCTCTTTTGAGCGACTTTTTGATAATTTTCATGTCTCTCTACAGGCTCAAGATAGGTAGACTCTTCAACTCTATCGCTGCACACCAAACAGGTAAAAATATTTATTTTCAGAACGATTCTTCGAGATTTTTGGTGAGATAGAAATGTGGGGCATCGTTTGTCACTACATTTTGGGAGCTGAGTTGATTGAATTGGGTCCTCAACTGATTGCCTTTCACCACAGAGATTGTCTGTAGGTCAAAATGGTCAACAATTTTTGACCATTTGACCAAAATGGTCAATTCTTTTTTGGAAACATCCAAGTCTAGAAAGACATTACCAACTAGCACAATAGGAGTAGGATAGGATGGAAAAGGAGATTGATTATTCGGTTAATCTACACTTGGTTATGCCAGACTTGGTCTACCATGTTATGGTAGACCAGATTAGCAGGCGGATTGGACTAATGCAGGTGATTCCTCAGCTACTGAACGTAACTTCGAGAAAATACAAGGCAACTCGAACGTGTGTCGTTAGTGTTTTCGCTCATTTTGTTTTCCCCGACCCTTTTCCAACAAAAGCTCCGAGCGAAGTGGAAATTAAATTCCAGAACCTTTTCTCGCTCCATGTCGCCCGGAAAGTGGATTTAATTAGGGAAACGACCGCATCGAAATTTCCCTCTCGACGAAACTCAGCGATCCTTCCGGTATCAAACAAGACTCTCGTGAAAGTTAAAGCCTCAACACATTGATGAAGACAGGAATGTCCAAGTCCTTTCATTAGGACTCTAAAATTCGACGGGACATGTGATGGAAACTCTTCCACTCCATTAGCGACCAGCCCCTTGGCTAATGAGTTGTTCCAAGAGGAAACAACGTGTTGTAAAAACTTTTTTCGTCCTGCTAAGAAGGGAATTATAAGTTGACTCAACAATATGTGACGCAACCCATTGAGCCGAAATTCGAGGAAAATTCTCGCTTTTTTACGGACATTTATTAAAAAGAGAGGCTGAAACCCAGGTAAGTTATAATGATTTCAACAAAAACAGTTGGTTGAACCTACACCGTTGCGAAGCGAGATTTCGAGAAAGTTTTTATTGAACGTATTCCGAGAATGAATGTTGGTAATATAATGATATGGAGTCGCTTCCAGAACCGCACTTTTGGCCCCGATCATTAATTATACTTGGGTTTGTTCAAATGAGTGTTCTGACTCTCGACAATTGAATAATAAGATCTAACCAAATGCAACGAGAGGCTTTTCTTTCAATAAGTTCGGGTTAGAGAATCGATTCTCAAGTTACGTACGCATTTCTATGGTAGATGGTAATATTGTCGGTGCTCCTGGCAAAGCTCGGCACTGTTAGTCGGTGAGGTTGGAACTTATTTGAATATCAGTTCGACTGATATTCAAGAGCCACAAATGCTGATGACTTCCATAAATGAAAACAACGATCGTTTACATCGAAAATTATGCCCATTGACTGAATAGTATCCGTTATCCCGGGAACCTCTCGTCAAATTCCGAACAAGACGACGGACTGGGGAATATTAACGACGCCTCTCCGATGCAAATTGAGTTTGACTGTTTGAAGGCTGAAGGCTTCGCGTTTGAAGTCGGTCATTACCTACTAACTGGATTCAAGCACAGTCGAGAAGTTCAACTATTGGCGAATAATTGAGTTCCGGTTCACCACGAAAGCACAAGCTGTTAGGGGACTTGTAATTTTTGGGGTTGTTTACTTCCATTCTCCAAGTACAAGTAGAAAGTTAGCAACAATCATTCGAGTGAGTAAGAGAAGTGTTCGGGTTGTTTAGGTCACACACACGAGTAGTTTTCTAATCAGGAAGTTCTCGGTGTGAAATGAAATCCCAGAGGAGTGCGTTAACCTTCGCAATGAGGTTATATGCCGGTCTCCTAAGTCTGATTCCCCTTAATTCATTTGCGCTGCCTTTCGTAGCCCGTAGCGTTACAATTCGCCTTTCATCGTGCGCTATCGAAGGTATACAAGCGTAGGATGAGGGATCTGACTATCTTCGTCTTATAGTTCAGTCCCGGCCTAGAAAGCCCGTTAATAGCTGTCAGGGTTGGCAATGGATCTGCGACGGCTCGATCGGAAACTGGTTGGTGGTACAGCGACGATGTACTAGGGCTAAAACCATCAGATCGCGAACGGAAAATAAGGAATACCGATTTTTAATGGAAAATGAAACAATCGGTAACATGGCGGATTACACATTAACCAAAAACGATGAGTACTAGAGAAACGAAGACGACGCGAGATAACACGGCTGAGAACTGAGCATAGAGAAGAGATGCGGTGTGAAGAAGGGATTAGTTTTCCACCAATGTATCGTTTACCACTGAATTGTTTACGTTAAATCCATTTTAATGGATCCCGTACCGATTGGTGCCCCGTGGAGGTAGGTATGGGTCAAGATAGGTGCCTACCTACACATCTTGAAAATGGGTTTTCGGGATTTGCTCATCCATCATTTGCTCAATCCTATCGATTCAGTCTCCAACATTCAGTGGAAAATGATACCCCACATCGTCGCTTTACCGCCTACTAGTTTCCGATCGAGAATCTTCGTCGCAGGCCCATTGCCTAACCTGGCAGCTATTGAAGGTAATCGTTAAATATTTGACCACTCGGGACAGCTCAAATTGCTCCCTGCACCAACCACCTACCTAGCAGGAGGAGAATCAACTACTGAACCAGTCATGTTCTTACTTCTTTGAGATATTATCTACCTGTCTTGATAGAAGAGAAACCTCAAGAGAATATAGAAGAAATATTACTCTCACATAAACAACAAGCAATACTATTTTATAATGTCATATCAAAATAATGAAGTTCACAGTTGTCAACACTGCGAGGCCTCCTTGTTTACTCTCTTCACTGACGCTTGGCGTCTGTCTGGTTGTGGTTGTGAGCTTGTTGAGATCCAAGAATATAATTCGTTCAAGTGACTAAGTGTTGTTCAATTATCAAATCCAGTATAATCCATATTCATAGATCAACAGGTAAACAAGAAGTGGTTCATTTCATGTGTATGAAATTCAGTGAAGAAACACCGATAATTTGGCGGTAATATTCCGGTAATATTTCCTTTTGTTGTTAAAAAAAAAAAAAAAAAAAAAAAACTTAGGGGTTCCTCGGCTGGTACCCCGTAATATCGTCATCTTGACCCGTCCGACGACTACGTCGTTCTTGGTAGTAGAAAAATGTCCGTTTTAATGAACTATGGTACGTTAACCAACGGCTAAATGCATATTGCTGCATAACCCAGCCTCGCTATCTATTATGGATCTGTGTTACTGTTGTTCTTGCTGAATCTGTTATGTCTTCAAACACGAGCCCCGTTGAACAGGACCAATGAGAGCGGTTCAGTAACAACCATCAAGTGGAAGCGTAATCCTACGAGTACATCCCAGGTCACTCTCACATCTTGTAACGTCCTAGGCTCTAATTATTGGATGATTTCGGTTGTTGATTATATTCCTTGAATAACCAACTTATGCTTTCATTAAAAAAGTCAACCTCAAATCAAAATAAGCAAGTGACTGTCCTCGCTGTTTTTGGTGGCCGAGATTTTTGGCGCTCTAGGCGCGTGGGGTATCATTTTCGACTAAATTTTAGACTGTGAATCCAATAGGACGATTTGACTCGTCCCAGAACGACTGGCGCAAACCGGAAGAGGTTATGGGTCAAAATGAGTACCCACTTACCTATTTCAAAAGTGGGTTTTCGAGGTTTCTTGTACCTAGGCATGGGGTATTGTTTTCTAATAAAATGCTGGATGCTGAATCGATTGGGATGAGTCCGGGACACTCCACACTACCTGTTTTCCCCCATTTTCTCCATGCTCCTGGTCCGAGGAATAATCGGGTACATGTCTATTCCGCCGATGTAATCGGATTATCTTCGAGCTGGCATACTGCACCTAATGAGGTCCACTCAAACTCGAAGTCCAGTGTTCATGTCAGTTCCGCCGACCCGTCGGACTATCACCCACAACAAACAACTAACTCGACTTTCGTTGGAGATTATGCCAAGTCAAGAGATCAGGACTGGTTAGTTCTGAGATGTTGAGATCAACGAACGGCCAAGAAAAATAATTCATTCATTCATTGAACGGCCAATTTCTTATCACGGATAAATGACGAAAACAGATACTTAATACGTCAGCCGCGTTGTTCACAGAGCGAGATCCAAGTGTCGGCCAAAACTGCCCCGAAATGCGTTGGAAGTCCATCAGTGCGAATCTACCAACCCCTGTGATAGAATTTGCAGTGTTTTTAATTTTATTAGGTTTCCAATATATATATACTGTAGTCCACGTAGTCTATCTTCATTTTGAACACCACTCTGTGATAAGAATGAAGTATAATATACGATTTTTAGAATTCCGGTCGTGTGGGAACTCCGTCTGCATCTCAAGTAGATGAATAAGTTTGAGCTGAGTGGGAATTTCCCGACTCCATTAAAACTGAGACGTATAAGAGTGAAGGAAAATCAAGTGCGACACGAGAAAACCGCCTTCCTTGATAATAACTCTGAAGTTTTGAACCTTCCCTGTGGCGCCTTTTTACACTCCCACGCATCCATTTAATGAAGTGGAAATGTGAAACAATCGAGTAACAAGGGCGAGCTCGGTTTTAACAAGCCTGTTGTTCACGTAATACTTCACACGGTGAGTCCCGTTAATCCATAGCAGAATACGCGGCAATCGATCTAAGCTCTTTTTTTAACGTTAATGTAAGTACTTACAATGGGACATGAAGACGTGCCTTTCTCTCCATTCATTACAGAATAAATGAACTGCTTCCAGTCATTAAGTTGGTGTTTGGTTTACTTCAACGAGCCTATTTTGACTCTTGTGAGACGCTCTGAGATGTAAAAAATTCGGCCTCTCCGATGGTGACTCACTACTTGCAAGGACAAAGGTGAATCAGTTATTCTCCCGGAGTCTCATTCCGTGAATTGACTGGTGCCATCGGAATAATGATGAACTTTCGAATTCTAGCCTATAGTGAACTTTCATCGTTCCTAATTTTTCAAGACACAGCAAATATTCAACGGGACTTGTATTGCAAGGGACTCGATAGTTATTTGCTGGGATCTGCTGGATTTGATATGGGAAACACTGAAAGGAACAGGAGGGACTATGTTGTGTGCTTACTTTCTTCTTAGCATGGGAAATGATAACTCAAATAAATCATACGTTGTAATCCATTAGGGAGTGAATAAAAACCAGAACAATATGGAGCCAAGCGGGTTTTCGCTGAGTTCAAAGAAGAACTTTTGAGCTAGAATTTTCGAGTTTACAAAATTTGTTGTTCTCGTGTTCTTCAATTTAATTTTTTTTTTTTTTTAATTGGATGAAATTTTTTTTTACAAACCATACAGCAGAAGAAATACCATTGTTTGTTTGAAAAAAAAACTGTTTGTCATTAAATTTTTCCTGGATTCTGTAAGTTGTCCGTTCTACAGATAAATTCTTACTCTTCGAATGAATGGACTAGGACTGCTTTGCACATCCAAAACTACCCACCAGCTTTTTCAAAGATTTGACGACGCCCTGCATTATGGCTATAAGAAGCTGTCAAATAATTAATTGGCGATGAGTTCAAACTAAAACTGAATCACCGTTCACTGAGCTATCGGCCATGTCTTCATCGGATAAAAGAGAGCAAAAACGTTTCATTCACTTGAAAGTAAAAATTACTGCTACCTGCATTTTGTGTTAGTTTTCATATACAAATACGATTTTGTGTCTTTCTGCACCCGAGTTTATTCGTCAGAGGCTTAACTAGCTTAATGTGAGAACGGATTCCAATGAGGCTTTTAGGAATTTTAAGGTTTAGCTCGCTGAGTTTCAGCAGGAGGAAATCTGTAGTATGCTGATGAACGATTATTATTGTTCATAGCAGACGTGGGCATTGTACTGTAGGTTGAAAATAAATCTCACTGCAGCGTTGAGAGCTCTCTAGAGGCCCACAGCGATCACGCCGGTTGTAAGGAAGACCAGAAGGGCTTCCTACATCACGTTATTTTTCTCCTTTCTGATGGAACGGATACTTTGTGTAGAACATCTACTCAACCCAGTGTCTGCTGACGCAGTGTCAGGTTTGCGTAATATTCTACGTTACCCGAATTTAAATTGGGTACCTAGCTTAGTCCCTGCTAAAGAAAAAGCGTGTATTTTAAATTTAAAGCTTTCATGTTCACCCCACACGCTTAATGTCAAATCCTTTACTTCGGTGTCTGCCAAAACAGTATTCAGTGTTCAGTTAATACTGGGCTATGCTCGGCTTACACCGTCTAGCATTACAGCATCTGGCAGTGTATGGTCATGTCACGATCGGAAGGGGTGTCAGGGATGTCAGACTGGGGAAGTCCTAGCCTTGTGGTGACTGGCGTTAGCTCCTGAACGACAATACAGTCCACAGGTGTACTGTGGTTTCCATACCAGTAAAAATTAAAGGGGAAAAGATATTCGTAGATGGACATTATGCTTGGACTAGCCTGTGAAACATTTCAGTTGGTGTGGTCCCCTTAATGCATCATCCGAATTCTTCATGTATTCCAGATACTTCAGAAAACACCGCTTATATTATACTGGTCAATTGACGTAGATCGGCAGCTCAGGGATGTCGTATGTGTGAAGAAGGGCTGGAATGGGCACGGAACGACAGAAGTTCTAGCCAAGTTGTGGTCGGTTAGTTCGGCCAAAATGATTTAAATGTGAAGGAAAATATCTGCTACCGCTTGGGTCGAACGTCAATCCCTGCGCGTCCTAGAAAGTCCTTTTCTATTCACGGCGAACTCGTCATATGGGTATAGTCCTCGGTGTAGGAGGGACTTTTTAGGGGGCTTGCTCTTCCCAACCTTTCGAATCAGCGGTGCATGTCGTGACGTAATAAAAAAAACAGGTTCGGAATGAATGATCGGACGAAAAAGGTGCGGAGGTGGGGAATGGAACAGCCCGAGCGCCCCACTACGTTCACCTTGATGAGCAACTCGCGGCCGCCAGTTCCCAACCGAGTCGCGGCCACGCAAGGTGTTTCGATTATTCTGTGCTTTCTCTTTCTCTTCAGCTCAATCATGTTCTACCGTGTGGATGTCCGTTGAGTTGGCCAATACCGCCGATAAATTGTTCAATTTTCCAAAGTGATTCTCCATTACCATCGAGATATCCGATTGTTAGCGGTCGTTGACATCGTTATTTAGCGGGTGTGCATACTTTTTCAAGTGGGTGTTTGTGCGACATGTTCACCTGGAACCCAGGATGCCCGAAGAGCCTAGACAACGCGCTCATTACTCCACCTGCGTCTCGGCATTAGGACTCGTTTGCTTCGCACTGTCCGTCACAGCGCTCGCTCTCCCGCTCTGGGGATACTACAGCAACCCCCAAGGTGAGTCCCGTAAACAGAACGAATCCCGGGAGGGTTGCCATGACAACGGAGGTTATCCCTTAGGAAGGTTATCCCAATTTCGCCGGCGTTGCCCGCGGGAGGTTGATTCCCTTCCTGTGGCGGATTTTATAACGGGAAATTGGAGGAGAGGATAGGATGAATAGAAGAGGAAAGGGAAGAGCCAACCCCCCTCCCCCCTGTACCCAGGAATTGCGCGGATCATGATACGAAGGGAAACGCGACTTCCTTTATCACCACAACCATCTGTTGACAATTTCTACCCCCGCTACTAGAATCTGAATTCAGACGTGCGAACTCCCAATGTATTAAACCTTGCACGAACTCTCATGATAAATTCTCGGAGAATTATAAAACAGGAAACGATTTTCAGGTTGGCTGCGAATACTCGTATTATTAATCCAAAGCTGTAGTTACACAACATGGTTTCCTCAAACCACCACAGCCGTCCAAGTGTACCAACAAAAGTTAGCAAGTGGGATCGTGAGGATTTGCAACTTCTAGTTTCCTTGTACTTTTTCCTCTAAAGAAATATTAAAACCGCTTCATATTATTACACATTGGTGTATTATTGTAGGTTCTTTCAGATTGTGTGATTACGTATTTACTGATTAAAACAATAGAAAGTCGACAAACAATCTTTGTTATCCACATTCGGCGTGCGGCGGTCGTATTGGAACTCACCTCAACCAATTCAGCCACTAATATCTAATGGGAAACAAGGCACCATTCGGCCATGATCCCAAAAAGCCCAAAATACCGCATTCAAAAATACACATTCTCACTACATATTAAATACGATCAAAATCAAATTTTGGGGAAATCAGAGAGATAGAGTAGTTAATTTGATAAATTAATAATTTTGTCTTCAGATCCGAAAATATTAGCAGAATGTTACATAACGTCTTAACAGCCAACCATTCTTACATGTACTTGGCTTCTCCCATGTTGTAGGGGCATAAGATTTCATTATGCGACCTTCCCTGAATTTATCATGTGTTCCAAGACTATAGGTACATTCTGAGCTCTTCGAGCTCTATTTTGAGCGGCCATATTGCGCCGGATGGGCATCACCTAAAGTTTCTTCAGTATGGAAACCGACAATGTCTGACAATGAATTACCGTAAGGATATTTGTATTGGGGACCAGGTGGAGTCGACAGGGGTTGACAGGGACAAATGCGAGTTTCTGGTTTGTGTCACTATTGGTTCATGTATAACTCGATTCAGGTATTTGTTCGGGACTCCGCCCCAGTGTCGAGTTTTGTGGGGGATTTTGATGAGGGTTAAATTATAATGTTCCTACGTGGAGCATGAATTTCCACTATAAACACAAGAATTGTATTAATCAGTAATATTGTTGTAATACACAATCTTTTTCATTCTTCACAATTTCACGTACACGTGAAAATACTGAAAAAATCTCTTGCACTCACTCCAATAAACATTTCACTGCTCGACTTCATTCACTATAATGATCTTTAAATTACTCTGGAGTCCCAAACGAACGAGAAAATGGCACAAGAAAAAAGCATTTTGAATTATTGAGGTGAATTTCTTTTTCCTTGTCAAATATGAGCCATCCATCCAACCGACGTTAAGATTCCACTAAAATTATCAAGTCCACAATCTCCAAAAACCTCTGTAGACAACAATGCAGTCTCAGTTTTTACAGTAATAGCGAAAGGAGGCTCGTGATGCTTGAAGAGCGGAATTCCTGCCTTATCAGCGCTTTACAATCACAACTGCTCCAATTCCGCGCGGGGGCTCGGAGGTCCGATTCGTGGGAAACGGGCGGATTCTCTTCTAAGTTGCGGCGAAAAGATGCAAATGAGGGTTTCGTGAGGCCTCGAAAAACGATCGGTTTCTGAATTAAGATAAATAAGATAACGCGAGGAGAATAGAAGAAGAAGAGGGGAAAGGATGCACGGAAATCAGAGTGATGTTTCGATGGAACACGAGAAAAAAAGTTTTTGGTTTATTTTCTGAATAACGATAATGTAAGGCCTTAATCTCTCCTTTACTTATGCCCCAAAATATTGAAATTATTTGTTTCGAGTTGTTCGGATTTCAAAGCCAAAGTATCCGTACGCGTCAACGCCGATTTATACCGCAGGAATTCTATAAAGTTAAAATTTTGGTCAACGACTCCACGACAGAACATTAAAAGGAAACTTATTTCCTCAAAACAAAATAATATGTGATTCAAGTACGCTCAGTAGTTTTACGGTTCATCCTAGTTTGACAATCCTACCCTCTACCTCATACACACAATAAATTAAAGAACAAACCTTATTGTATTTGTGGAAGGAATTGCCGAGTCAAATCAAATATTTCCCAAATAGAATTCACTCTTTTTTTTCAGATCAAACATTTTAATACTATTTTCAGAGCATTTAACAAATTTTTCTGAGCCTTTATTGACAGCGGCCACTAAGGGTTTTGAATCTACTCGCTTTGAAACGCAAAACGATGCAAATTCATTCACAGGGGTTGGTTATTCCTCGAAGCATACAGGAAACAGGGAAAACAGTGATTGTGGAGTGTTCCAGACTCAGCCAATCGATTCAGCGTTCAATTTTTAGTGAAAAATGATACCTCACACGCCTAGGTACCAAAAATCTCAAAAACCCACTTTTTAAATAGGTAAATACACAGCCTATTTTGATCCATCATTCTTCCGGTGGCCGCTAATCATACTAGGACCCGTCCTATTGGATTTAGTGTCCAAAATTTAGTCGAAAATAATACCTCACACGCCTAGATCGTCGAAAATCCATTTTTCGAAAAATTTGACCCCTATCCCCACCTTTCCTACCAACCCCCAAGTAGTTCTGATCGGGCTGAAAAGTTTTGAGGACCAACTAAAGTCAAAAACGGGTCTCTGACCAAAATTTCAGTTTTTTAGACAATTTTGTACTACCATAAACGGCATGGACGGCGGACGAACTTAGCGGATGAAAGAGAGAAAGACAAGTCAACTATATTAGCAAAAAAAAAATTATAAATGGCACCACATTCAATCTAAAGAACACACAAAAATATACCTACTAAATTTGATTCGCCAGGAATTTTCATTTAACTTGAGTCACGTCGAATTGGATTGGATTGATAATGGGCTTCCCATATTATGTGTGATTGCAATCCATTGGGAATATTGAATACTCAGGTCGGTGATTACTCTCCCGCGGTTGTACTCGTAAATGAAAATGGAAAACTGCAAACATGGCGCAAAATCGATCCAATTTTCCCCGTTGTAAACAAACTTGGCGTGTGTGTGGTGACTTTGAAAAGTAATTTGCTTCCGCATTTCAAATTCATCGTGCGCGTGCCAGAAATCGCCCATTAGACACGCGATGAATATTAAGTGGTGGATACCGCGGGTCAAATGGTCAAGTTTTCTGTCGTATCTTTCCGGGTCAAATGGGACTGCTCCCATTCGATGACACCAACTGATTCAGTGGAAATCCTATTTTGAATTCCCGGTGCAGCTTAAGTTCGACTACATAACATGATTGCTTGAAGTAAATCGTGGTATAACCCAATACACCAGGGAGCACCATTTCCATTTTGAACTCGACGTTATCAAGATCAAATACTACAGTTTGAAAACTCACGTATTGACGTGTTTTCTTCTCAATTAAAAAGCTATAAAACATTGATTTATTTATAGCATTTATAGCATTCCCTAAATGATCCAATTTCGGTAGAAAATTATATTTATTTACTGAATGGATCCTATACGAGGTACCACGGGTTACCGAGTTTAATTATTAAGAATAATTATAGGTACTATTTACATTAGCTGCTACATAAATCTGGGAGGGTAGATAACTTGACTTTTGTGACATGAAGCAATCGGTCGCACGAGTGATTACTGTACGACACCAGCAGCGGTTTAGGAATTTATTTGACAACGGATTTAGAAATTCTCTCTCAATCGCAGCCGCATTCAAGTTCTTACTCAACACCAGCGATGCCATTCTTCAAACTCCCCGAGCGTTCTTAACCGAGTTCTTAACTTGAGAATCAAATCCAAGTCGAACAGAAGTCGACGAGAAGCCTATCATTAACGTCCAAAGCAGGCACGAACTTTCGCCTTCAAACTTTTCAAACTGGAGCAGAATGGCTGGTATGAGAGAGGATTCCGCGAGTTGAAACATTTGAGAGTAATTTTTGAACTCTAAACTTTCAACTATTTGATCGTCAACATTTTTCAAATGCGTGCAAAGGGAGGATCAATGTCTGTTATGACTAGTAAAATTATGAAAGGAGATCTTCTACAGCGTCTGTTAATTTAAACCAGTTTATTTGGTCATAAGACAGGAAAGGAACCGAAAGGGCAAAACTGTTTACAAGGTTTCACAATTTCAGCATACATTGGGTACAAGCTGTAGAGTTTAGTGATAGAGTTAGATCCACTTTGGCGCGTCTTTTCCCTCTTGCTCCATTTTCCACCCTTCAACGTGATAAATGATTAGAGTCCTCGAAAGAACCAATTTTGTCCGAAGGAAATGCCCCGCCTCTCCGACGATTTTCGACTGTACGAATTTCATCCATCGTCTATTATGTCAGTATCTATTATTCATCGCCGGACGGGAAGTGCTTTTTAGCCGTGTGACCCACAACTTCTTTCATCCGCGTGGCTCAATAGTGCGGCACTTTGGGTCACTCCTTCCTCGCGGAAGCGTTTAGGGGGTTTCATGCTTAGCAGCGTCCATTGGAAGAGCAACTCGAGCCATAATGTTGATAAACTATCCAAAGGTCCGATTAAGCCCTCTTTGTTGGTTATAAAATTTAATTCCACTTGTTTGGCAAGGATGTTGTGTACCTCTGCTCATACGAGGCTTCTCTCATTGATCAAAGCCCATACTCAAGAAAGGCTTTTTTTTTATCTTCCTTTTTCTTGAACACTACTAAACCCATCAATTTATTTCTATAATGTCCAGCATGAAATTCTATGTTCTCTATTCTATATTCTATTCTTCTAAACAGTTTTATAATTATTATAAATTTAGAAAGGAAGGTAAGGTTTTAATGAACTCTTCTAATTTTGTCTCTGAATCTCGTATTCGGGATCCTTTACTTCAACGCTATTCTAGAAACATTACAAAACCTTTCTTTTGAATGTAAGGTACGAATTGTATCTTGCATGTATTAGTACTGAATATAATACTGAAGAAAGAGATGTTGATTTGAACTTGATGGAAAATGTGTGTGAGGGCCAAAATTTGTAATTTCGAAAAATGGATTTTCGAGATTTTTGGTGATCTAGGAGTGTGGGGTACTTTTTTCACTAAATTTTAACGCTGAATTGATTTGAATGAGTCTCCATGCTTCTTGTCCGATGAATAACCAACCCCTGTAAGATAGTTTACAACGTTTTTGAATTTATTTGATGGAAAATCGCAATTCTAAATCCATAATTTTTTGTTGAAACGTTTATTTTTTGGTTTAAAAATAAAAAAAATTAGGAAAGATTAGTATTCTCAAACTCTAAAGGTTTGAAGAGATGCCACGGTAGAAATTTAGATCACACAGAATATACAATAGCATAACTTCTATTTTGACAAAGTGGGATTCGCATGTTTGTTAGGTATTTCTCTCTTGCGAGTTTCCCTTTTGTTCCTGAATCACATCTTCTTTATTGTCACATACGACACCCAGATACTCTAGGGATCACGAAACGTAAGAGGAGGAGCGCAATATGAAGACTTTACGATCGTTCCAAACGCGTGGAGCCTGTGGTTCGCCTCATAAACCTTCCATTCCCCAGCTCCTCTTCACATGAAGAACTATAATGAAATTATATGATCGGTGACGTTGTATGAGCTCAAACTCGAAATTAACTTTAATTAGGGTAAATCCCGAGTGACTATGATTCTGCCAGATGAGAATACGATCATCAACCTATAACATTTTACAGCACAACGGCTTGCATTCCTTCAGCAAAATGTAACTAAGATGAGAAGACTGCAGAGTACCTAAGAGGGTTGCTCACTGGCTTGATGAAGCTGAGCGAAGTGGTCGACCTTGAATTCACACCGTGGGCGAAACTACGCCAAGTCCTCGTTGTTACCTCGCTTTATGCATTCTACGGCTTCTGTAGTGACTTGCGAATCGCCACAGAGAAGAACTCAAACGCCCGAAGATTGCTGTCACATAATGTAATACACATGCCGAACAGATCACGACATAATGTACGGTCATCACCGTGTCAACTTGTTTCATAAAGAGTACCAACAATCTTCAGAGATGTCATACCAACAAGGGCTTCAGGATTGTTATTGATTCTGTTTGATTAAGGACACAAGGGTCGTCGAGTCACAACGATTCATCAATGTTATCTCCCTGAAGAGCAAACATAATTAGTCTTCGAGTTCAGTCTTTCCGGAGCGTTTGAACTCCATGAACTCGTGCTATGCGACACTCAGCAGATTCTGCCGATAGCTTATCACCACCACTCACAACATCGGAGGCGCTAGCCTCTTTAACCCTTCTTGCTGAATTAAAAAAAACTACTTCCCATGCTGTCTGGAAAGAAGCTGTCTGTGAGTCAGGCAGAGAAGTGGCTAGACTGTGCCTAGGTTATGAAGAAAGTAACGGCCTTCACAATCATGCCAGGTCAGTCTGAGGAGGTATAATTTAGGTCTGTTGTTTCCTACAATTTTCCCGGATTTATCGCTGCTGCTTGATCACAGGAGCCACTAACGTAACTTAAAAATTTCTCAAAGCCTTTATTAACAATTAAAATAGTTTATCGCGTATTTACGGTGCAACTCAATAAAATAAACCATCAGTTTTTAGGAAAAATATAAATACAAATTTTGCCATAATGAATGGGCTTATTGCGACATTCTCGTCAGACAAATTACTGAGATAGCATGGTTCGGTTTGGAGAGCAGCGTAATAACGGATTTTGAACCCCCTACTTTTTTTATACCGCAAAATAATATTACCTATTATTTAAAAGAGCCGTTAAGTCTGTTCTCTACGTCTATTTTGAGAGCGGCGAAAAGGCCTACTATTCGGAACCCGTTAACTTTTGTCACGGCATGATAATTATCTGCGGTAAATGAATAATGCTGTAGTTGGGCGAGTTTTTTCAAACTATATCCCTCGTGCTGGCGAGAGTATAACGGTGCAAACCTGACTTCCGAACGGGACGTTGCGCAAGCTATCTTGGAACATGTTGAACTCACCTCGGGGCAGGTGACTTCAGAATGCTAGATGATGGCGGGAGCGGGTCAAACATGCAGAGAAATATCTAAGAACCTGGTATGTGTCTGAGTCAAGTCCTAGCCACAATAGGGGTGTATTAACAAGAAGCTATGAAGGTTTATGAGGAAGATAAAGACTTGATACCGCTGTAGAGAATAAAATACGAAAGTTGGAAAAAGCTCAAGACCGGATTTTTGAAGTTTTATCTCTGCAGGAAGAATTCCTATTCTAAAGAACCCGGGAATCGTATTTTTAGTGTCAGTCTCAGAACTGCTCTAATGAAATTACCATAAAGAATCGAGAAGATGATAAAATAAAATTACGAAACCCCCCTCGTTATTATTTTGGGGACGGACAAATGGTAATGTTGACATCAAAATTATCAAGACTCAGTAATTAAGAAGGTACTGGCTAAAAGACGCCGTGAATTTCCCTCTTAAAGTTAAAGCTTAGATTTGACCCAAAAATTTACATTGTAAATACTTTTTTATGCGTGGGCGTTCATTATTGCTGAGCATTCACCTTGAGAAAATTATAATGGCACATGGTGACATAAACTGAGCGTTTCCTTTAAAATCAGGTAACATTGTCTCCAGTACCTGTCTTTTTCAAACTTTCTTGTATATTCCGGACACTTTCTTCACTGAGACTAGAAGTCTATTTCATTCTCTCTAGTTCAAGAACGGAGAAAACTTTCTTCCATCCTTTGCACTTCTAGTGAAAGTGCCTTTGTGCCTCAAATATCCCAAACTTTCCTTATGAACCCTATTGACCTGGTTTGGGCGTTGAGCTTACATTCACCGTCATTATCATCTCTCCCATGCCTGAGGTAAGAAAAACGTCTAATGAACATTGGAAGTAAAAGCGTACGAAACCTGGTGAAACAATCCTGACAATCTTGATTAATTGAAGACACTTTAAGTTTGAAATAATTTTCTTTTGGTCCGATATGAGAATAAAAGGCTTGCGTCAGCACGGAAAAGGGCTTTATGGTACCTATACGAAACACTGATGTACAGGAATGATGCAATCAAGTCCACTCAATTGATCAAACTCTCAAAAACCTATGGACAATGTAATGTATGATATATAACAAACTCTAAGAAAAGCAACCAACGGATAGGAAAATAGATGTGGAGAGAGGGAGGGATTTGATGTTCGTTTAAGCCGCTTGCCCCTGAACATTTGCATCAGAATCAGATCAATCCTAAAGAAGCGAAGCCGTTTGCTATAGAAATGCGGACGAGAAATCTAAAACCAAACTTGTTACGGAATTAAACATATGAATTTCCACAAGACAGAAAAATTGCTGGAAAGGGTGGTTTTCACTCGTCAATGTGGTGACTTTTCTGTATATGTGCCATAGACAAGGGCGTATCAGGGGTAACGAAATTAGGGGGAAAGATTAATACCTACACTAAGAATAAAAATCCAAAAAGTGGGATTTAGGCGCATTCTAGTGGATTTAATTGAGGACCAGTTTCTTCGATTCATCGTAGTACGTTCAAATCAGAGATCAATGATTTATTTGTCTGAATAATTGCTACAAACTAATCGATAGTCATGTTAGAGCGGTATCGATTGAAGGAGAAATGATGCAGGGATAATGGGTTTGACCTAACAGCTTGAAGGTACTGCACCAAGGTTGCATTTGAGGCTGAGCCTGTGTGTCTTCGCTTCCACAACAATGGTTTGATGGTGTCTGGTGTTAGTGCAGTTAGCGAGTTACCCAATGGTTTATGTGGACCTGTAGTCCTCTCATGATCATGTCAGATTTCCTCTATGCTATTGAGGATAGTAGGTATAACACATTTGTTTAGTAGCCAGAAAAGAATGGTTTTGTAAGTAGGTATCCTTTAAAAAGCGTATGCCTTCTCTTTTGACTTGAAGGGTGCATACGTACACCATTCTACACAAAATTATTCAATAATTAACCGATAATTATCATTAATGATGTTATTCATTTATTTATTTTATATTTCAAAACCTCAGTAGAAGTGCATACTCTGGACATAACCTCCTCAACGTATCCTGCTCAATGGATTTTTGTTCTAGTGAGTGACATACATATTAATGAGTCGGTATCTTTTTTTTCTTTATCCTAATGGTGTTACCCATATTATTACAGCTTAAATTGTTCTTATCATTTACTATAAGGTAACCATGCGAGATTGAGATGAAAAACTTATTTTTAAATCAAACTTATCTCTTAAATCAAATTTTGCTGTGTTCAACCGATCGAAAAACCCTCGAGATAGATAGAACATTGACTTTTCTCGTAGTTCCGCTTGGTAGGGTGACTAGCACTAACGGAATTTCCCATATCAGTGGGTCGGTAGACCGAGAAGATCGACCAAGGGTCAGCCCCTATTATAAGAAAGTGCATTACAGTGTTTCGGAAGCCCGTCGAGGCGGGGGAAACTGGCTGAATTAGCGGCTTTTAGGGTTATCTTCGATAGGCTATACACGTGGTAACACAACGGGCTACAATGTAATTTGAGAGGAACGGTTTTAGGGGAGGCTGAGAGTTAATTGGGAAACCGAGACCGGACCAATTATCATTTTCCTTGCTCGGTTCATTTATTCTGTCCTAATAATGACGAGTTCGTCGATTACCGCTCGTTGAATTAGGAGTCATGTGTTTGATTCTATTTCATAGGATTCTCTCCTAGTGTAAACAGCAACTGCAATCAATTTTTAATTTTTTTTTTTTTTTTAATTTTGATTTAAAAGAGAGCAGTTGTAACAATTCATCAAACAACAATCCAAGCAATTGATTGTAAATCAGAAGAAATAATTTTGAGTAATCTTATCCATTTTGGGTCAATATTTAATCATAATTTCCTAATGGGCTTTGGTTTCATTTTATTTTACTTTCTCTTCTTCTTCTTCTTCTTCTCCTTTTCTTCTTCTTCTCCTTTTTCTTCTTCTTCTTCTTTTTCTTCTTCTTCTTTCTCTTCTTCCTTCTAGAAATGGCAAAAACAATTTTATAAAATGAAGGGGTTCAGATCAAAAAAGGTACGTCAAATACCAGGTAGATTGATATGAATGCTTCATCGAAGAGAGCTGAAAAAAAAAGCCCAAAACCATCATCAGAAGAAAAATATTACTTACGAATCCACCCCTCAGGGAGGACGGCGAAGACCAGTGTCCGCACAATAAACGGACAATGATCCATTTATTGATAATCTTCCATTTATTTTCAAATAATGTATCCTCATTATTCAAAACAAGATGGGTATTTCACCTCATTCAATGTCACACCAACAGAAAATGTTGAGAAGGTGGCGTTTAATTGCATAGTCCAATTTCTAATCATGTAGTAGAAGAACACTACTGCAACCTGGAGCTACGAAATCGGGGCTAGAAAGGGCCAAGAATAATTAACATACACCGCTAATCGTTGGGATCGCATTCCCCTTGATGGTCTCCCTTCTTCGACGCCCGATAGTTCGTCGACCTTACAAAACGTTCGAACGGGCCGTGAAATCCTTTGAAACCTCTCGGATGACGGTGGCTCTTGACAGCTACAGAAATAAATTAGTGATAAAAATCCTGACAAGATATGTTTGAAAGAAGATGATAATCATGAGATGACAAGTGATCATTATTGAACAAGGGAGTCTTGAAAAGGTACGCGCACGGTAACTATGCATCCTGGACCAGATGACCTGAAATTACAGCTACCTATCACGTCTTGTGATAATGGCAAATCGGGTTGTCAAACCTTTATTGAATGAGATACCTACTGCTGATTCATACCACAATACAATTAGTCTACGTCATATGAGTACGAAACACCTATCTCAACTAGCATGGGCACTTGCACTTAATTTTCGTTATTTTTTTGGGAACTAGGCATGTGAGGTATCTTTTTCGACTACATTTTGAACGCAGGGACGATGAGACGGTTCCCAGAACGGCGCCCACCGAAAGAGATTATGTGTGAAAATGGGTGTCTATGTACCAACTTCAAAAGTGGGTTTTCGAGATTTCTGGTACGTAGGGGTGTGGGGTATCATTTTCCGCTAAATGTTAGATGCTGAATCGATTGAAATGAGTCTCCATGCTCCTAGTCCGAGGAATAACCAACCCCTGTGAATGAATTTGCAGCTTTTTCCAGTAAAGTAGCCAGGGAATTCACTCGAAAGCTAGTCTGATGGACGGCGCGTCGCATGGATTCAATGATTCACCTGACTCGTTCCGCACCTGTTCGGTACTCCGATACGGGAATGTATAACGCTATCGATTAAACTTCTGTACAACTGTGGGAACCGTCAGCCCTGACCCTCGTGTACCGTGAAATCAATAGTCGACAGAAACTCCCTTACCAGTTCCTCGTCCATCCGTGGGGTTATTTAGTGCTTTCTATCCTAAACAAATCCTATGCCATGTTTAACAATCGTAAACTTTCATAGCGTAAGTTCTCTCGGCTCCATCTTTTATTTATGCTTCTGACTTGGACTAGAACTGCAATACGGCTCCTACTTCGTGCTTCGAGGAAGGAAAAATACTTTTGCCCATAATTTTTTTTTTCTGGCGTTTTTCAATGAGGAGGTTTCCACAAATGACTTCCTGTCGTCTGAAACATGTACACCCAGCTTAGAATTTATATATATTTCGGCCAAAATCAGCCATGGGCTCATCAATGGTTTAATATCATTTTAAATTCTGCAATTTGATGTGGGACCACATTTCAGACCGACTGACCGTTGTTGATGGTTGGTGGTGTATTCTTAAACCGCTTCCTATATCCATGGGCTTTACAAAAAGCGAAGCAACTGGGATGGGATCCAGAAAGTTTCACCTGAAATGACAAGCAATCTGCTTACGACTTGTTTACTTGGAGGAGTGGATTAGATCGATTAAAATCACTCACTAGAATGAAGGAAGTTGAGCGTCAACCGTTCCAAGACGGGACTTGATCAATAAAGTCGTTTTGGTTCAAGTCTCTCAACTGGGGCCGTATAATATTACTGATATTTAGGTCGTGTATATTTATGCCATCGATTGAAATCAACAATGTTTGTTTGCACTCTCTACCCGCGAATACACGCCTATGGATTTGATGTGCTTCTTCAACCGTTGTACTTTACTTAGGAAATCCAACCGATACAATACTACACAGTGGAAGAACGTATTAACACCAGGCTGCAAAATAGTGTTTACTTTTAGTGTGCAACTCGAAATATGCGCGTCTGAATGTGGATGTTAAATGGGTGACTTTTTAGGCTTAGGCACCAGTTCATAGTTTCATTCACATACTCTTCTGTATGGTTCTACCGACAATATCATGTTTCGCCATGCACCCGTGCCTTTCTCTATGCCGAATAATCATGACATAATGGATTATCCTGCGTATATACGGTGCCAAAAATGTAAAATTGCCGTAACTGTCGCATGACACAATCGAAGGCCTCGCACATTCCTGAGTGACGAATCAGCCGGTATGGTGGCCTTGAACGACATTCGCCTTTGAAGAAAAAGAGAGACGCGTGAAATGTAAATAACTGCGGTTAAACCAATCACGGAGTCAGCAACCGGGCGTGAAATACGTTTAGAACGACCTCAGAGCGTTCACTAACAGCCTTGGGACGGCCCTATAAGGAAAACCATCAGTCCCCAAGCGTCTGGTTTCAATAGGCGGATTTTTTCACGATTTCGCGATAGTTGGAACAGCAATTTCTTAATAGTGCTATTAATGACTACCGAACGCTCCTATTGAGGGTTTACGGTCTTGAAAGTATTTTTAGCTTCAAGTGAAGACACTAGCGATCATTGTTCTAAAGAGAATCGGTTTCGTGTTATTCCTACCACGTAGGCTGTTCTTCACCGAGCCGGTACAGTGGAATTTTTGCGAAGCAGCGGGTTACATTGGAGTTGCGTGAGAGCGAAACGCCCCCCGAAAATATACGTAATTTTAATCATCCAGTTTTTGGTACCTTTTCGGTCACGCAAGCTCGACATTACGCATCGGTGAGCGGCCCTCGGTCACCACGTATTGTTTGGTACGCACTAGTTAGGTACAAGTTCAACGAACTTCCAGCGTGAATGTACGTATTTTTATTTAAGCGGATGCGTGAAATGACGGGTTTATTCATTCTGTTCCTGGATTAATGTACTAAATGAATGGGATAGGCTTCGTCCCTTCTGGCATTTAGCATGGTTCATAACGTACAAGTTACGTGCCAACGGTATGATGACCCGAAAAAGAAGATGTGCCCCCTAGTGTGATGACTGCTGCGTCAGGGGACTGTGCACCAGGTTGGACAGGTGGGCGGTGTCTTAGAAACCAATCCCCACCATCAAGAAGCGCCACAACAGTTTCTAACACCATTTGTAGGCGAAGGACACTAATCTGGAAGCAAGCTCTATCTTATGAGGTGCTTTTCAGGTGCCATCATCATTAGCCGTAATTCACTCTATTTCAGGCTTCACAATCGATGAGTCAAGAGTCATCGTCTCTGAGCCCGTCTTAGCCGTCTGTCTGTTTGGCCCCACGATTTACCCATATTCCGGTCACACCTCGATTTATAATTCCACCCTCCTTCTCGAACCTGAGAACCGCTCACGTTCATTCGAGAATACTAAATAGCTCCACTTGTTTGAGTTTCCTTCTGCTCGTCGTCGTTTTCGGATGGGAATAGTTGTTTAAATCTAAATAGCTTCACTTTCCGGTCGACAATTCACGGATATTTCTCAATTTTACGTCCTTACACTCGTTATTTCATTTTACATTTAGTGCATGGTTAAGAACCGCAATCCACCAAATGTAGGAAATCTTTCATTTTGATTCAAGTTTCTTTGGCGTAACGCGCATTGTTTCGCAGTTCTGAAGTACTTGTAAGACTCTCAAAATTTAAACGATCTTTTTTAAACTAATACCGAAATCCAAAAACGCTGCAAATTGTTTCTCAAGGGTTGTTTATTCCTCGGACCAGGCGCATAGAGACTCCAATCGATTCTGCGTCCATAACCTCTTCCAGTGGGTGCCAATCGTTCCGAAACCCTTCTTAATGGATTCAGCGTCCAAAATTCAGTAAAAATGATACCCCACACGCCTTGATCGCTGATTTTGACACCCTCCCTCGGTCCCTGACCAAAATTTCAGATTTTTATAAAATTTTCTTCTACCAAAATCGGCGTGAACGGCGTTTGCTTATTTAAAAATGTTTAGGCCTAATCGGCGAAATTGACTTTTTTCATGAAAACATAGGATGATTATTCAAGGAATAACCAAGCAAAACCATCGTTTTGATTGTTGATGCCTTCTAAGCACAAAATGGCTTTTTGCCTATTCCTGGTTCGTCGGAAAATTTCGAAAACGCCTAGTTTTCTCTCAAATGTTCGCAACGAGCATTTTAAAAAAAAATATTTGAAAATTATAATATAAAATATTTAATTATTTAATTATTTAATATTTATTTATAAAAATATTTGAAAAATATAAAGTCTATAAGATAGGATCTATGATATATGTTGAATAATGTGGATAGCTATAAGAATGATAAGGATGGAACACAATACTTTTTACTGAGTGCCTAACTGCAACCTCTCATTTCTCTCTCTCACTTGAATTTCACCTTCCGGCTAAATCATCATTTCCTTCCTCACCAGGAAATGATGATCCAGAAGCTTGTTAGTCGGCTCGAACCTCCGCTTCTTTCGTGAGTTGGCGGACCAATGGGATTTCCCCTTATGACCTATCAGTTCTGAACTGAGCCGAACTGATGAAGGTTTGAAACAAGACCGATAGATTCCGCTGTGCCGTTCAATTCCCTGATCAGCTTAACAACTCAGTTAATCAACTTTCCGGGCTGAGGGATAATTCCAATCAGCCGTCTCAGTAGGATACCTAGGATACAATGATGGTTGAATTGGAAGAAAACTCTAAATTTCCTAGAAACCAATCATCCAAAACTGCAATACCTCAGTACATGATCTTCTTCCTTACCTCAAGTGATCCGGAATATGTAAAAGTTCATACAAGACTGGGCTGCAGAAGGTTTTGAACTTTACTTTCACTTTCGAAATGACAAAAGTTGTGTTATTCTAAAATCATAATTTTTTGAATTTTCAATACCTTGAATAATCAAACTTTGTTTTCGTGCAAAGATTCGATCTCTCCGATTCGGCCAAAAATTGTTTCTGAGCGTTTCAAGGTGAATAGATTAAAAAGAGCAAATGTCCATTCGCCGTACAACGTCCACCGTCCGCGCCGATTTTGGTAGTAGAACATATTCGGAAAATCTGAAATTTCAGTCAGGGACCCTTTTCTGGCTCTAGTTGGTCCTCAAAATTTTTCAGTCCAATCGGACCAAATTTTGGGGTTAGGGGGGGGGGGGAGTCAAAATGTGTATTTCTGAAAATGGATTTTATAGTTTTGGGCGATGTAGGCGTGTCCCGGAATCATTGGCGCCCCCTGGATGAGGTTATGGGTTAAAATGGGTACCTCTCTACACATTTCGAATGTGTGTATAGGCGTGTGGGGTATCATTTTCCACTAAATTTTGGACCCCAAATCGATTGGAACGGTTCCAGTACTCGCCACACCCACTTTTTCCCCCATTCCCCCCATGTTCGACATTTTCGACGACTTAGGCGTGTATGGTATCGTTATCCACTAAATGTTGGACGTTGAATCCAATGGGACGGGTCCCAGAACGATTGGCGCCGACCGGAAGAAGGTTATGGACTGAATCTATTTTTGAATTAGTCTTCATGCGCCTGGTCCGAGGAGTAACCAACCCCTGTGTAAGAATTTTCAGCGTTTTTACTGCAATTAGGAGTTTTAGAACCCCCTGTACGAATCGAGTTTTGCTTCCATCAGTCGTTTTGTTCACATTTCTTTGCAACTGCCTCAATTGAAGCCTTCTCCTTTCAGTTTCATTTTAATCAAAAGGAGTACGCCCTGCGCGAACGTATTAGCAACATTCTTGTTTCAGTCTATGCACTTTCAATCTTGACATAATATAATGCTTAATGGTTTGGTATAATTCAAATTCACCGCGTTCAATTAACCCCTTGATGATGAAATCGGTGGGTTTTAGTTTTTTGAATGCTTTATAGGTCATTTTTTGAAGGCCACGAGGTAGTTCATAGGTATACTAATATTAAATCTGCAGTAATTTTTAAATAATTGTTGTTTGTTTCAGGTGAGTTCGAGTTGTTTACTAGCAGAAGACTGCTCAGATCTTGCTTCTCGACGGATGAGTGAGAGAGAAGGCATAACGATTCTTCACTACAGGTTTACTAGTAATCAAACTACTTAATTTCATTTATTCAGAAGCGTTTACTACAAAAAATTATCCTTCTATTAAAACTATCTTTGAGATCCAACTCGGCGTTTTCCAACAACGAAAACTGAATATTACACACAAGGCTTCCTGCGCTTCGAGTCCTCCGGTCGGTGTTCTTTCGCGCTCAAGAACCGGTTCAAGCCAGATCATTCGTGAAGCCGTTACTGAATCGGCTATCTGAAGTCCCGCTCAAAACCTGATCCTGCAGGAGGTGAAGTGGAAGTATAGCCGAAATGCAATGCCAATCTATTGCGAGCGGGATTCTGCCCCTGGTCCACTCCAGGGCTCACAGCTGGATGTCGTTATAGATATAACATATTTGAACAGCTTCCGTGTTATTCTCCAGAGTTGTGACCACTTTTAAACGCCTGCAACATGACACCAGCTAAGTAAATTTGACATTTTGCCTCTCTTTGTCAGTCTGTCTGCCCAAACTTCCTTCATTATAGATGATTTCCGCAATTTTTATCTAATTCAGCCTAGATTTTTAACAAAGATGCGAATCAGTTACTATCTGATTTCGTACGCTAACATTTTTCAGTGATCCAAGGGAGGCTTTGCGCATAAGCAAACGTGGAATCTTTTGGATTTGAATGCCTCACGGCCTGAGTTGGTTCAAAATGGTGTTATTCGCAATGATTACATTGATTGGCCAATTTCTTCGTTTCTCTCAGCGCTGGCGTTTGCTTAAAACTATGGAAAAACTCCTCATTCTACGGTGTAAAACTGACTTCATCCCGTTGTTAATTGCATTTTTTTTTTTTGTCATCTGTCAGTCTTGTTTTCCGTAGTGCGAAATAGGTCAAGCAGGAGGACCTCTTCCTGAATGTGCGAGAATATTTCGCACAACATTGTGTGAAATTAATCAGGATATTATTCCATGAAGAAACAAATACTCCTAGCATCCTTGGTGATTTTAGTGAGCTCTCAACATCTATATAATTTGATTCAATGAAGATGGAAGTTGTGTTGTTAGCCACAAACCCGTTGGTTGCAGCAACAACCAGAGCACAGCGACTAACCAAGTAGGAAATTAATTACCATGTTTATTTGATTCCAAAAGCCAATTAACACTAACGGTAATACGGTCGCAATACCAAATAAAATGTGAGTTTCCTTTAGACTAGCTGCACAACCCACCTGACCTCAATAAGCCTCAGAGAGAAAAAACAAACATTTCTTGGCCGAACGCCGAAACCGGCAAATACCACTAAATACAAGCTTGATTCCTTTTGTTAGCCATTTACGGCGTCTAGTTTAAAATGTAACTTCCCAGACAAAGCTTCGTTAGAAGAATGCAACAGCACGTAACGGCCTTGGTGAACGTGGATGTGGTGGATCGCTACCTTATTCACGATCCGAGTAATATTCCCGCTGATGATAAAAGAGACGGATCATAAAATTACAGGTGACAACACAACTTTCAGGAAGATAAAAGTAGCTTAGGATGAACATAATAAATACAAGCTAACACCCTCTGTGGTGGTTATGATTCTTCGATGTGTTATTCGGGGTTGAATACGTTATTCAACGTTCGTTTTATTAATGACTTTTTAGGAAGATGAAATTACATAAGCCGATTAAAAAGTTTTTCAATTTTCACACCCCACCTCTGAATTAATCAACTTTTTGAACAATGAGGACGACATTTCGCCGCAAATGACGCATAAATTTGGTGGCCTATCACCACTAAAAACATTTCAAGCCCAAATTGAAGAAGATCCGGACAATTGGCACCATGGGAAATGCTATTCTTGACAACTTTCAGGGAGCCAATCGAAGTCGCTGATGGTTCATTCAATGAATAATGAACCTAGGTATGTTATGTATTACTTTTTGAAGTTCTACTACGTATAATTCTGTAGGAAATTTGTAGCGTTTCTGAACGTTGAATGGTCCTTTTATGTCTATAAATAGTAATAACGGAAACATTTTTCTCCCAACATTTTATAGCATTCTCCTAGATCCATGGATACTCACTTCCGGTGTGAGAGTATCGGTTCAGTACCCGTCTGAATCAATTTAAAATTCGCTTCCGAAATTCAGTGGGAAATGATACCCCGTATGCTCGGTTTCCAAAAAATCTCAAAAATTGAGTTCAATGAACATATGTTTACCCCTACACCAACCAAATTTGGGCCGATCGGGCCAAAAATGTCGAGATGTAGCTAAAACCAATAAAAGGTCCATGAACAAATTTCAAATTTTTGGAAAATTTTCTACCAGGAACCAAAAACCACGGTGCTCATTTCGCGTCTGGTTTATTATTCCTTGAATAGTCAACATAAATATTATGTTTTCATGCCAAAGGTCAACCTCTCCAATTGGCCCCAAAATTTGACAGTTTGAGTTTCATGACGTCTCGATAAAAATTTGCAATTGCATGTTATTATTTGGAGCATGATTATGGGGAAAACTGTGTCCAGAACTCACTCCAACTGTTCATCGTCCAAAATTTAGTGGAAAATGATACCCTAGGCTGCCGAAAATCTCATAACCCCATTTTCGAAGTACCAATTATCGTTTGGAGAGAATGCATATTTCGTTTGGTCTATACGAATAGACACTTATAAAAGAATAATGAACCAAAAGCTCCATCTCATTTCAACAAGTCCGGTAAACATTGTGAGAATCGACAGAAGGTTAGATTAGTGGACAATTATTGTGTGGACTAGTGAAGCATTTGCTCGTCTGTTGAAAATGTCGCGTCAATCAGTTGCATTTTCATTTCGCCCGAGAAACATGCGCTCACCTGTTCCCGCCTCGGTCGATTAGCTTAATGGGTCGACCCAACGTATATTGCTGCCAATGTGAACTGATGAAAGCTGACGAGGTGCACGGCTCCCTTCACTCCCAATTGGAAACTTCCTCCCAATATTCGGGCTACAAATTTATTCTGACAGTGTTAATCACAAAGAGGTTTGGCATGGTAGAAGGAAGGCCCGCATAGTAACTTAAATAATGAATAAATGATGAAAATTAAATAATATCGTATATCACGTATTGTTATGTTTCAACACAATTCGATAAGCTGACGAAGTATTCTCGACGGTAGAAATCCCAGATTAAACACCGCTCGTCTACTGCGCAATAAACCGTGTTTTCATTAGAAAATTTACGTCGGTGGCTCATAATTTACTGTTGGCTCTTCGGCTCTCCGAACATCCATTTAGTCACGTAACTCGTTCAGTCGATAGAAGTCCCATAGCGTGTTTATCCTCCTTCGAACTTCGCCTACGAACTCGTACCTGGCACTAACCAAGATCGATTTTATGAAATGTTTATTCCTTGAATAATCAACCCTATGTTTGAAGAACGAATTGTTGACATTTGGCGCTGAATATTTATTCATAGATATTTCGAAGAGCATGGTTACTGTTTTATTTTCCTCATTTTCGAGCAGTTGTAATGGTTAAAGCAGTTGCTGTGTACATCCGGGCCTAGATGTACATACTCCCTTGTGATATGCCAACATCGACATCTCTCAGATACATGTATGTTGGTCTAGGATACAGCTCAGCAAACTTTTGCAAGATCATCTCTACGATTGAGCTTTTCAAGCAAAAAATTGTCAAACACTTGTGTTGAGGAAGTTAGCAGAGCTCTTCGTCATGTTACTGATGAGCTTTTCGTTATTATTTTTGTTGGAAAAATACACTCTTGTATTTGTACGGAAAAAACAAGCGTTAACTCCATTATTCATTTCAAAATGTGTGGATTAAAACATTTCAGGAAAGTAGGCATTTTTGACGAGTTACTTTCCAAGTTTAAGACGGAACATTAAAGGAGGGTCAAAATGGGTGTTTCTAATGTATTATGTTTTTTGTGGTTTTGAAAACCTAGGCGTGGTGAGCATCATTTGCAAATTTTGGATACTGAACCAGCTCTGACAGGCTGAATCAGCTTGTCTACTATTGGGGTTTTGTTCGGTGTAAAATAAGCCTTCCAAGGAGCATTTTTTCCATTATTTTGTACAAAAAGGGTAGGTAGGTGTACGAAGGATGGAATAAGAGGGTTTTTAGCAGTACAACCCGCGTAATAATATTGTCATTATTTCGAGTGTTTTCTCTTGATACCCTCCAAAACTGGGCGATATGTTGGGGTGTTATTCAATAGGTAAAACGCAAAAAGAAGGTGTGCCAGAAGAAACCGATTCTAACCTCTAAATTGAATAATACGTCAGCTTTCTTTGGCCCTGCGGTTGACAAGCTTTCAAGAAAAATGTCCACGATGTTTAGATTGTATTTCTTATTTCCCATGAATCGCTTTGCCCCCCCCCCCCCCCCCCCTTTCACCTCTTTCTTGCTACATTACTGTTCGAGATCCATTTGTGTTAGTAAAGGCTCTCTCTCGATTCATTTCCTAACGTCAACTACTGTTGAACGTGCCTGCTGCCTGGAATGCTCGTTTATTCTCCACTTCTCCATAGGCTTACTAATAACCTCAAGAAGCTGCGCTTACGTCAACGGGGAGGCCCAGATTAGATACGGTCTCTTATATCGCTACTATTACATTCGACAACATCATTAGAGTCACAAGACCTGAGTGATTCAGTAACAAGCTGAATATTATGAAGAGGTAAGGTCTATTTTTGACGTTTACGAAACGATCGAAGGGTGTATAATACGAACGGTGCTGTATAATTCCAACAAGCGTTGAACAAATTGAGATCCCAATTTTGCGAATACGTATCACGGAGAATAGAAATACTCGTGTATGGGGTGATCAAAAACCATCCATGCCTGAACGCTCTGCCCGAAATATAATGGTAGAACGCCCTTCTTACTACCTTCATTACTAAGTTTAGATAATATAAATATATTAATAACAAACACTGAAAATTATTTCACAACTATTTATTACG
>CM034001.1:12601334-12664001 GCA_019603395.1 Cyrtorhinus lividipennis
AAATTGCTGGAAAGGGTGGCTTTCACTCATCAATGTAGTGATTTTTTGTGTATATGTGCTACAGACAAATGTGTATATTCAGGGGTAACGAAATTAGGGGAAAGATTAATACCTACACTAGGAATAAAAATCCAAAAAGTGGGATTTAGGCGCATTCTAGTGGATTTTATTGAGGACCAGTTTCTTCGATTCGTACGTTCAAATCAGAGATCAATGATTTATTTGTCTGAATAATTGCTACAAACTAATCGATAGTCATGTTAGAGCGGTATCGATTGAAGGAGAAATGATGCAGGGATAATGGGGTTGACCTGACAGCTTGAATGTACTGCACCAAGGTTGCATTTGAGGCTGAGCCTGTGTGCCTTCGCTTCCACAACAATGGTTTGATGGTGTCTGGTGTTAGTGCAATTAGCCAATTGCCCCCCAATTACCAAGTTTATGCGGACCTGTAGTCCTCTCATGATCATGTTAGATTTCCTCTATGCTATTGAGGATGGTAGGTATAACACATTTGTACACCATTCTACACAAAATTATTCAATAATTAACCGATAATTATCATTAATGATGTTATTCATTTATTTATTTTATGTTTCAAAACCTCAGTAGAAGTGCGTACTCTGGACATAACCTCCTCAACGTATTCTGCTCAATGGATTCGTTGTTCTAGTGAGTGACATACAAATTAATAAGTCGGTATCTTTTTTTCTTTTTCCTAATGGTTTTACCCATATTATCACAGCTTAAATTGTTCTTATCATTTACTATAAGGTAACTATGCGAGATTGAGATAAAACTTATTTTTAAATCAAACTTATCTCTTAAATCAAATTTTGCTGTGTTCAACCGATCGAAAAACCCTCGAGATAGATAGAACATTGACTTTTCTCGTAGTTCCGCTTGGTAGGGTGACTAGCACTACCTAACGGAATTTCCCATATCAGTGGGTCGGTAGACCGAGAAGATCGACCAAGGGTCAGCCCCTATTATAAGAAAGTGCATTACAGTGTTTCGGAAGCCCGTCGAGGCGGGGAAACTGGCTGAATTAGCGGCTTTTAGGGTTATCTTCGATAGGCTATACACGTGGTAACACAACGGGCTACAATGTAATTTGAGAGGAACGGTTTTAGGGGAGGCTGAGAGTTAATTGGGAAACCGAGACCGGACCAATTATCATTTTCCTTGCTCGGTTCATTTATTCTGTCCTAATAATGACGAGTTCGTCGATTACCTCAAGTTGACATGGTTGAAGTCATGTGTTTGATTCTATTTCGAAGGATTTTCTCCTAATGTAAACAGCAACTGCAATCAATTTTTAATTTTTTTTTTTTTTTTTTTTGATTTAAAAGATAGCAGTTGTAACAATTTATCAAACAACAATCCGAACAATTGATTTTTAATCAGAATAAATAGTTTTGTGTAATCTAACCCATTTTGGGTCTATATTAATCATAATTTCGTTATGGGCTTCGGTTTTCTCTTCTTCTTCTTCTTCTCCTGTTTTCCTCTTCTTTCTCTTCTTCTTCTTCTTTCAAGAAATGGCAAAAACCTATAATGTAGTCATCCCCTGTTGTTTTGAACATTTTATAAAATGAAGTGGTGCAGATAAAGAAATTTACTTCAAATATCAGGTACACTAATAAGAATGCTTAATCCAACCAATCCCAAAACCATCTTCAGAGGACAAACGTTACTTATGAATCCACACTGAAGGACGGATGGCGAGGACCAGGAACCAGCTGTGCATAATTTCTTTGGCTGCCCAGCACAACCACTGTTGTGTCCGCACGTTAATATCATCCATTCATTTCCAAATAAGAGATAAAGATAAAGATATTATCTTCTTTATTTAAAAACGCTGCAAATTCTTTACAGCGGTTGATTATTCCTCGGATCAGGCGCATGGTGACTCATTCTAATCTATTTGAAGTTTAGTGGAGAATAATACCCCACAAGCCTCGTCGAAATATCGAACATGGGGAAAATGGGGATAACAGTGAGTGCCCTGATCCAAATTCCAGAGAGATTTACTTTTTGCGTGAAAACAGGTTGATTATTCAAGGGGTAACCAACCAAAAAGCGGATATTTAATGCTCACTATCGCATGTGCATTGAATTACAATTCAACCCGCCCCAACAGTAAACGTTGAGAAGGTGCGTTTAATTGCATAGTCCAATTTCTAATCATGTAGTAGAAGAACACTACTGCAACCCTGGAGCTACGAAATCGGGGCTAGAAAGGGCCAAGAATAATTAACATACACCGCTAATCGTTGGGATCCGCATTCCCCTTGATGGTCTCCCTTCTTCGACGCCCGATAGTTCGTCGACCTTACAAAAGGTTCGAACGGGCCGTGAAATCCTTTGAAACCTCTCGGATGACGGTGGCTCTTGACAGCTACAGAAATAAATTAGTGATAAAAATCCTGACAGGATAAGTTTGAAAAGAAGATGATAATCATGAGATGACAAGTGATCATTATTGAACAAGGAGTCTTGAAAAAGTACGCGCACGGTAACTATGCATCCTGGACCAGATGACCTGAAATTACAGCTACCTATCACGTCTTGTGATACTGGCAAATCGGGTTGTCAAACCTCTATTGAATGAGATCCTACGCTGATTCATACCACAATACAGTTAGTCTACGTCAAATGAGTACGAAATACCTAGCTCAACTAGCATAGGCACTTGCACTCAATTTTCGTTATTTTTTTGGGGAACTAGGCGTGTGAGGTATCTTTTTCGACTACATTTTGAATGCTGGGACGATGAGACGGTTCCCAGAACGATTGTCGCCCACCGGAAGAGGTTATGTGTCAAAATGGGTGTCTATGTAACTACTTCAAAAGTGTGTTTTCGAGGATTTCTGGTACGTAGGGGTGTGGGGTATCATTATCCGCTAAATGTTAGAGGCTGAATCGATTGAAATGAGTCTCCATGCTCCTGGTCTGAGGAATAACCAACCCCTGTGAATGAATTTGCAGCTTTTTCCGTTAAAGTAGCCAGGGAATTCACTCGAAAGCTAGTCTGATGGACGACGCGTCGCATGGATTCAATGATTCACCTGGCTCGTTCCGCACCTGTTCGGTACTCCGATAGGGAATGTATAACGCTATCGATTAAACCTTCTGTACAACTGTGGGAACCGTCAGCCCCTGACCCTCGTGTACCGTGAAATCAATAGTCGACAGAAACTCCCCTTACCAGTTCCTCGTCCATCCGTGGGGGTTATTTAATGGCTTTCTATCCTAAACAATCCTATGCCATGTTCAACAATCGTAAACTTTCATAGCGTAAGTTCTCTCGGCTCCATCTTTTATTTATGCTTCTGACTTGGACTAGAACTGCAATACGGCTCCTACTTCGTGTTCGGAGGAAGGAAAAATACTTTTGCCCATAATTTTTTTTTCTGGTGTTTTTCAATGAGGAGATTCCACAAATGACTTACTTTCTTTTTTTTTTTTTTTTTAGCTTTTAGTATATAACAGTACTTTTTGTTGTGACAGTTGGTAATGAAATACGAGTACATGCAACCCTTTGCAGGGATGCCGTGGAACTTGATTGAAGGTCACTGTCCAGAAAACAGTCCTTCCGTTAATGACTTCCTGTCGTCTGAAACTTGTACACCCAGCTTAGAATTTATATATATTTCGGCCAAAATCAGCCATGGGCCTCATCAATGGTCTAATGTCATTTTAATTCTGCAATTGATGTGGGAACCACATTTCAGACCGACTGACCGTTGTTGATGGTTGGTGGTGTATTCTTAAACCGTTTTCCTATATCCATGGGCTTTACAAAAAGCGAAGCATCTGGGATGGGATCCAGAAAGTTTCACCTGAAATGACAAGCAATCTGCTTACGACTTGTTTACTTGGAGGAGTGGATTAGATCGATTAAAATCACTCACTAGAATGAAGGAAGTTGAGCGTCAACCGTTCCAAGACGGGACTTGATCAATAAAGTCGTTTTGGTTCAAGTCTCTCAACTGGGGCCGTATAATATTACTGATATTTAGGTCGTGTGTATTTATGCCATCGATTGAAATCAACAATTTCTTTGTTTGCACTCTCTACCCGCGAATACACGCCTATGGATTAGATGTGCTTCTTCAACCGTTGTACTTTACTTAGGAAATCCAACCGATACAATACTACACAGTGGAAGAACGTATTAACACCAGGCTGCAAAATAGTGTTTACTTTTAGTGTGCAACTCGAAATATGCGCGTCTGAATGTGGACGTTAAATGGATGACTTTTTAGGCTTAGGCACCAGTTCATAGTTTCATTCACATACTCTTCTGTATGGTTCTACCGACGATATCATGTTTCGCCATGCACCCTTGCCTTTCTCTAGACCGAATAATCATGACATAATGGATTATCCTGCGTATATACGGTGCCAAAAATGTAAAATTGCCAGTAACTGTCGCATGACACAATCGAAGGCCTCGCACATTCCTGAGTGACGAATCAGCCGGTATGGTGGCCTTGAACGACATTCGCCTTTGAAGAAAAAGAGAGACGCGTGAAATGTAAATAACTGCGGTTAAACCAATCACGGAGTCAGCAACCGGGCGTGAAATACGTTTAGAACGACCTCAGAGCGTTCACTAACAGCCTTGGGACGGCCCTATAAGGAAAACCATCAGTCCCCAAGCGTCTGGTTTCAATAGGCGGATTTTTTCACGATTTCGCGATAGTTGGAACAGCAATTTCTTAATAGTGCTATTAATGACTACCGAACGCTCCTATTGAGGGTTTACGGTCTTGAAAGTATTTTAGCTTTAAGTGAAGACACTAGCGATCATTGTTCTAAAGAGAATCGGTTTCGTGTTATTCCTACCACGTAGGCTGTTCTTCACCGAGCCGGTACAGTGGAATTTTTGCGAAGCAGCGGGTTACATTGGAGTTGCGTGAGAGCGAAACGCCCCCCGAAAATATACGTAATTTAATCATCCAGTTTTTGGTACCTTTTCGGTCACGCAAGCTCGACATTACGCATCGGTGAGCGGCCCTCGGTCACCCAGTATTGTTTGGTACGCACTAGTTAGGTACAAGTTCAACGAACTTCCATTGTAAATGTACGTATTTTTATTTAGGCGGATGCATGAAATGACGGGTTTTTCATTCCTGGATTAATGTACTAAATGAATGGGATAGGCTTCGTCCCTTCTGGCATTTAGCATGGTTCATAACGTACAAGTTACGTGCCAACGGTATGATGACCCGAAAAAAGAAGATGTGCCTCCTAGTGTAAAGACTGCTGCGTCAGGGGACTGTGCACCAGGTTGGACAGGTGGGCGGTGTCTATAGAAACCAATCCCCACCATCAAGAAGCGCCTCAACAGTTTTCTAACACCATTTGTAGGCGAAGGACACTAATCTGGAAGCAAGCTCTATCTTATGAGGTGCTTTTCAGGTGCCATCATCATTAGCCGTAATTCACTCTATTTCAGGCTTCACAATCGATGAGTCAAGAGTCATCGTCTCTGAGCCCGTCTTAGCTGTCTGTTTGGCCCACGATTTACCCATATTCCGGTCACACCTCGATTTATAATTCCACCCTCCTTCTCGAACCTGAGAACCGCTCACGTTCATTCGAGAATACTAAATAGCTCCACTTGTTTGAGTTTCCTTCTGCTCGTCGACTTTGTCGGGTGGGAATAGTTATTTAAATCTAAATAGCTTCACTTTCCGGTCGACAATTCACGGATATTTTTCAATTTTACGTCCTTACACTCGTTTTTGGTTGGTTATTCTTCGAATAATCAACCTATGTTTTCATGATAATGGTCAACCTCTCCGATTTGGCTCAAATTTTTTTTCTGGACGTTTCATGATGTCCTGATCAAAAAAGGTCGATGTCCGTCCGCCGTACGCCGTACGCCGTACGCCGTACGCGTCCATGTTCCGCGCCGTTTTTGGTAGTAGAAAATTTTCTAAAAATCTGAAATTTGGTCGGGGTCTGTTCCCAGCCGAGATGGGTCCTCGAAACTTTTCAGCCCGATCGGACCAAATTTGGAGGGGGTAGGGTCAAAATGTGTTTTTTTGAAAAATGGATTTTCGAGATTTTGGGTGATTTAGGCGAGTGGGGTGTCATTTTCCACTAAATTTTGGACGCTGAATCCAATAAAATGGGTCCCAGAACAATTGGCACCCACTGGAAGAAGTTATGGGTCAAATTGGGTATTTATTACCCAATTTGATTATGTGTTTTGTGATTTCTGCTACCTAGGCGTGTGGGGTATCATTTTCCACTAAATTTTGGACGCTGAATTCATGATGTGTGTCCCAGAACGTTTGGCACCCACTGGAAGAAGTTATGGGTCAAAATGGGTATGTATCCACCCATTTTGTATGTGTCAGAATTTCTGGTGCCTAGGCGTGTGGGGTATCATATTCCACTAAATTTTGGACCCTGAATCGATTGGAATGGGTCTGAGACCCGCCACACCCACTGTTTCCCCCATTCGAGGAATAACCAACCCGTGTGTAAGAATTTGCAGATTTTTTCATTTTACGTTTAGTACTTGTATGGTTAAGATCCGCAATCCCCAAATGTAGGAAATCTTTCATTTTGATTCATGTTTCTTTCGCGTAACGCGCATTGTTTTCGCAGTTCTGAAGTACTTGTAAAACTCTCAAAAATTTAAACGATCTTTTTAAACTAATACCGAAATCCTGAAACGCTGCAAATGTTTCTCAAGGGGTTGTGTTCAAGCATCCATAACCTCTTCCAGTGGGTGCCAATCGTTCCGAAACCCTTCAGCGTGATTCAGCGTCCAAAATTCAGTAAAAATGATACCCCACACGCCTTGATCGCTGATTTTGACACCCTCGTCCCTGACCAAAATTTCAGATTTTTATAAAATTTTCTTTTACCAAAATCGGCGTGGACGGCGGACGAACGTTTGCTTATTTAGAAATGTTTGGGCCTAATCGGCGAAATTGACTTTTTGCATGAAAACATAGGATGATTATTCAAGGAATAACCAAGCAAAACCATCATTTCGGGGCAAAACCATCGTTTTGATTGTTGATGTCTTCTAAGCTCAAAATGGCTTTCTGCCTACTCCTGGTTCGTCGGAAAATTTCGAAAACGCCTAGTTTTCTCTCAAATGTTTGCAACGAGCATTTAAAAAAAAAATTGATTAAAAAAAGTCTATAAGATAGGATCTATGATATATGTTGAATAAAGTGAATAGCTATAAGATGATAAGGATGGAACACAATACTTTTACTGAGTGCCTCACTGCAACTTCTCATTTCTCTCTCTTGAATTTCACCTTCCGGCTAAATCATCATTTCCTTCCTCACCAGGAAATGATGATCCAGAAGCTTGTTAGTCGGCTCGAACCTCCGCTTCTTTCGTGAGTTGGCGGACCAACGGGATTTCCCCTTATGACCTATCAGTTCTGAACTGAGCCGAACTGATGAAGGTTTGAAACAAGATCGATAGATTCCGCTGTGCCGTTCAATTCCCTGATCAGCTTAACAACTCAGTTAATCAACTTTCCGGGCTGAGGGATAATTCCAATCAGCCGTCTCAGTAGGATACCTAGGATACAATGATGGTTGAATTGGAAGAAAACTCTAAATTTCCTAGAAACCAATCATCCAAAACTGCAATACCTCAGTACGTGATCTTCTTCCTTACCTGAAGTGATCCGGAATATGCAAGTCAGTCAATTGAGTCAAAATGTGTATTTCTAAAATGGATTTTATAGTTTTGGGCGATGTAGGCGTATGGGACGGGTCCCGGATCGATTGGCACCCTCTGGTGAGGTTATGGGTCAAAATGGGTACCTATCTACACATTTCGAATGTGTGTATAGGCGTGTGGGGTATCATTTTCCACTAAATTTTGGAGCCCAAATCGATTGGAATGGTACTCGCCACACCCACTGTTTCCCCCATCCCCCCCATGTTCGACATTTTCAACGATTTTCGATTTTTTAGGCGTGTATGGTATTGTATAATGTTGGACGTTGAATCCAATGGGACGGGTCCCAGAACGATTGGCGCCCACCGGAAGAAGGTTATGGACTGAATCTATTTTTGAATTAGTCTTCATGCGCCTGGTCAGAGGAGTAACCAACCCCTGTGTAAGAATTTGCAGCGTTTTTACTTCAATTAAGAGTTTTAGAACCCCCTGAACGAATCAAGTTCTTCTTCCATCATTCGTTTCGTTCACATTTCTTTGCAACACCGAAAACAGCCTCAATTGAAGCCTTCTCCTTTCAGTTTAATTTTAATCAAAAAGAGTACGCTCTGCGCATGCGTATTAGCGACATTCTTGTTTCAGTCTATGCATTTACAATCTTGACATAATATTATGCTCAATGGTTTGGTATAAATAAAATTCACCGCGTTCAATTAATCCCTTGATGATAAAACCGGTTGTTTTTAGTTTTTTGAATGCTTAGTAGGTCATTTTTTGAAGGCCACGAGGTAGCTCATACGTATACTAATATTAAATCTGCAGTAATTTTTAAATAATTGTTGTTTGTTTCAGGTGAGTTCGAGTTGTTTACTAGCAGAAAACTGCTCAGATCTTGCTTCTCGACGGATGAGTGAGAGAGAAGGCATAACGATTCTTCACTACAGGTTTACTAGTAATCAAACTACTTAATTTCATTTATTCAGAAGCGTTTACTACAAAAAATCTCCTATAATCCTTCTATTATCCTATTATCCTTCTATTAAAACTATCTTTGAGATCCAACTCGGCGTTTTCCAACAACGAAAACTGAATATTACACACAAGGCTTCCTGCGCTTCGAGTCCTCCGGTCGGTGTTCTTTCGCGCTCAAGAACCGGTTCAAGCCAGATCATTCGTGAAGCCGTTACTGAATCGGCTATCTGAAGTCCCGCTCAAAACCTGATCCTGCAGGAGGTGAAGTGGAAGTATAGCCGAAATGCAATGCCAATCTATTGCGAGCGGGATTCTGCCCCTGGTCCACTCCAGGGCTCACAGCTGGATGTCGTTATAGATATAGAATATTTGAACAGCTTCCGTGTTATTCTCCAGAGTTGTGACCACTGTTAAACGACTGCAACATGACACCTGCTAAGCAAATTTGACATTTTGCCTCTCTTTGTCAGTCTGTCTGTCCAAACTTCCTCCATTATAGATGATTTCCACAATTATTATCTAATTCAGCCTAGATTTTTAACAAAGATGCAAATCAGCTACTAGCTGATTTCGTACGTTTAACATTTTTCATTGATCCAAGGGAGGCTTTGCGCATAAGCATACGCGGAATCTTTTGGATTTGAATGCCTCACGGCCTGAGTTGGTTCAAAATGGTGTTATTCGCAATGATTACGTTGATTGGCGAATTTCTTCGTTTCTCTCAGCGCTGGCGTTTGCTTAAAACCGTGGAAGAACTCCTTATTCTACGGCGTAAAACTGACTTCATCCCGTTGTTAATTGCATTTTTTTTTTTTTTTTTTTTTTTTTTTTTTTTTTTTTTTTTTTTTGTCATCTGTCCAGTCTTGTTTTCTGTAGTGCGAAATAGGTCAAGCAGGAGGACCTCTTCCTGAATGTGCGAGAATATTTCGCACAACATTGTGTGAAATTAATCAGGGTATTATTCCATGAAGAAACAAATACTCCTAGCATCCTTGGTGATTTTAGTGAGCTCTCAACATCTATATAATTTGATTCAATGAAGATGGAAGTTGTGTAGTTAGCCACAAACCCGTTGGTTGCAGCAACAACCAGAGCACAGCGACTAACCAAGTAGGAAATTAATTACCATGTTTATTTGATTCCAAAAGCCAATTAACACTAACGGTAATACGGTCGCAATAACAAATAAAATGTGAGTCTCCTTTAGACTAGCCGCACAACCCACCTGACCTCAATAAGCCTCAGAGAGAAAAAACAAACATTTCTTGGCCGAACGCCGAAACCGGCAAATACCACTAAATACAAGCTTGATTCCTTTTGTTAGCCATTTACGGCGTCTAGTTTAAAATGTAACTTCCCAGACAAAGCTTCGTTAGAAGAATGCAACAGCACGTAACGGCCTTGGTGAACGTGGATGTGGTGGATCGCTACCTTATTCACGATCCGAGTAATATTCCCGCTGATGATAAAAGAGACGGATCATAAAATTACAGATGACAACACAACTTGGAGGACGATAAAAGTAGTCCAGGATGAACATAATAAATACAAGCTAACAACCTCTGCGGTGGTTATGATTCTTCAATGTGTTACTCGGGGTTGAATACGTTATTCAACGTTCATTTTATTAATGACTTTTTAGGAAGATGAAATTACATAAGCCGATTAAAAAGTTTTTCAATTTTCACACCCCAGCTCTGAATTAATCAACTTTTTGAACAATGAGGACGACATTTCGCCGCAAATGACGCATAAATCGGTGGCCTATCACCACTAAAAACATTCCAAGTCCAAATTGAAGAATATCCGGACAATTGGCACCATGGGAAATGCTATTCTTGACCACTTTCAGGGAGCCAATCGAAGTCGCTGGATAACGTAATAATAATAATAATAACGTCGTAATAACGGAAACATTGAGTTCCAAAAACGTGGAATTTTTCTGTTTTTGAGGTCGACAAATTTGATTACTTATCATTTAATCCCCAAGTCAAACAATCATCACTAAGCCAAAGGATGCGACCCGGCCCCCTTTCTCACGACATTATGATTTGACGTTTTAATTGGAAGGTCACAACTTGATTCAACATGCACAAATAGTAAGAAAAAGCAAAGAAAACCATTCACAATAGTTCAATATTCTTGACAAATCATGTTCTTGAAGGAATAAGCATCCATCGTGGTTATAAGACAAATAACTTTTTTTCTCCCAACATTTTTTAGCATTCTCCTAGACCCATGGATACTCACTTCCAATGTGCAAGTACCGGTTCAGTACCCGTCTGAATCGATTTAAAATTCGTGTCCGAAATTCAATGGGAAATGATACCCGTATGCTCGGTTTCCAAAAAATCTCAAAAATCGAGTTCAATAAACATATGTTCACCCCTACACCAACCAAATTTAGGCCGATCGGGCCAAAAATGTCGGGGTGTAGCTAAGACCGGTAAAAGGTCCATGAACAAATTTCAAATTTTTGGAAAATTTTCTACCAGGAACCAAAAACTGCAAACGGTGGATGATCATTTTGGGTCTGGTTTATTATTCCTTGAATAATCAACATAAATATTATGTTTTCATGCCAAAGGTCAACCTCTCCAATTGGCCCCAGAATTTGACAGTTTGAGTTTCATGACGTCTCGATCAAAATTTGCAATGCAATGTTATTATTTGGAGCATGAGTATGGGGAAAACTGTGTCCAGGACTCACTCCAACTGTTCATCGTCCAAAATTTAGTGATAAATGATACCCTAGGCTGCCGAAAATCTCAAAACCCCATTTTCAAAGTACCAATTATCGTTTGGAGAGAATGCATATTTCGTTTGGTCTATACGAATAGACACTTATAAAAGAATAATGAACCAAAAGCTCCATCTCATTTCAACAAGTCCGGTAAACATTGTGAGAATCGACAGAAGGTTAGATTAGTGGACAAATTATTGTGTGGACTAGTGAAGCATTTGCTCGTCTGTTGAAAATGTCGCGTCAATCAGTTGCATTTTTCATTTCGCCCGAGAAACATGCGCTCACCTGTTCCCGCCTCGGTCGATTAGCTTAATGGGTCGACCCAACGTATATTGCTGCCAATGTGAACTGATGAAAGCTGACGAGGTGCACGGCTCCCTTCACTCCCAATTGGAAACTTCCTCCCAAATATTCGGGCTACAAATTTATTCTGACAGTGTTAATCACAAAGAGGTTTGGCATGGTAGAAGGAAGGCCCCGCATAGTAACTTAAATAATGAATAAATGATGAAAATTAAATAATATCGTATATCACGTATTGTTATGTTTCAACACAATTCGATAAGCTGACGAAGTATTCTCGACGGTAGGAAATCCCAGATTAAACACCGCTCGTCTACTGCGCAATAAACCGTGTTTTCATTAGAAAATTTACGTCGGTGGCTCATAATTTACTGTTGGCTCTTCGGCTCTCCGAACATCCATTTAGTCACGTAACTCGTTCAGTCGATAGAAGTCCCATAGCGTGTTTATCCTCCTTCGAACTTCGCCTACGAACTCGTACCTGGCACTAACCAAGATCGATTTTATGAAATGTTTATTCCTTGAATAATCAACCTATGTTTGAAGAACGAATTGTTGACGTTTGGCACTGAATTTTTATTCATAGATATTTCGAAGAGCATGGTTACTGTTTTATTTTCCTCATTTTCGAGCAGTTGTAATCATTAACTGTGTACATCCGGGCCTAGATGTACATACTCCCTTGTGATATGCCAACATCGACATCTCTCAGATACATGTATGTTGGTCTAGGATACAGCTCAGCAAACTTTTGCAAGATCATCTCTACGATTGAGCTTTTCAAGCAAAAAATTGTCAAACACTTGTGTTGAGGAAGTTAGCAGAGCTCTTCGTCATGTTACTGATGAGCTTTTCGTTATTATTTTTGTTGGAAAAATACACTCTTGTATTTGTACGGAAAAAACAAGCGTTAACTCCATTATTCATTTCAAAATGTGTGGATTAAAACATTTCAGGAAAGTAGGCATTTTTGACGAGTTACTTTCCAAGTTTAAGACGGAACATTAAAGGAGGGTCAAAATGGGTGTTTCAAATGTATTATGTTTTTTGTGGTTTTGAAAACCTAAGCGTGGTGAGCATCATTTGCAAATTTTGGATGCTGAACCAGCTCTGACAGGCTGAATCAGCTTGTGTACTATTGGGGTTTTGTTCGGTGTAAAATAAGCCTTCCAAGGAGATTCTATCTTACACAGGCAAGAATAAGATGGATTTCTATGCAGAAAGTTCTTTTTAGGACTTGAAGGAATCACGCAATTTGTGAACATTTTTTCCATTATTTTGTACAAAAAGGGTAGGTAGGTGTAAGAAAAATAAATAAGAAGGTTTTTAGCAGTACAACCCGCGTAATAATATTGTCATTATTTCTGGTGTTTTCTCTAGATACCCTCCAAAACTGGGCGATATGTTGGGGTGTTATTCAATAGGTAAAACGCGAAAAGAAGGTGTGCCAGAAGAAACCGATTCTAACCTCTACATTGAATAATACGTCAGCTTTCTTTGGCCCTGCGGTTGACAAGCTTTCAAGAAAAATGTCCACGATGTTTAGATTGTATTTCTTATTTCCCATGAATCGCTTTGCCCCCCCCCCTCCCCCTTCACCTCTTTCTTGCTACATTACTGTTGGAGATCCATTTGTGTTAGTAAAGGCTCTCTCTCGATTCATTTCCTAACGTCAACTACTGTTGAACGTGCCTGCTGCCTGGAATGCTCGTTTATTCTCAACTTCTCCATAGGCTTACTAATAACCTCAAGAAGCTGCGCTTACGTCAACGGGGAGGCCCAGATTAGATACGGTCTCTTATATCGCTACTATTACATTCGACAACATCATTAGAGTCACAAGACCTGAGTGATTCAGTAACAAGCTGAATATTATGAAGAGGTAAGGTCTATTTTTGACGTTTACGAAACGATCGAAGGGTGTATAATACGAACGGTGCTGTATAATTCCAACAAGCGTTGAACAAATTGAGATCCCAATTTTGCGAATACGTATCACGGAGAATAGAAATACTCGTGTATGGGGTGATCAAAAACCATCCATGCCTGAACGCTCTGCCCGAAATATAATGGTAGAACGCCCTTCTTACTACCTTCATTACTAAGTTTAGATAATATAAATATATTAATAACAAACACTGAAAATTATTTCACAACTATTTATTACGCTGGGAATTTTTTGTCCATATTTTGAAGAAAAGAAAGATTGCAATCTCCCCCCCCCCCCCCCCCGTTAGATTTAGCCATTCAAAATATCCTCCATCCTACTCACTACTTCTGCTGTGCGCCAATCAGTATAGGAACCCTTTGAATTAATTCAGCGTCCAAAATTTAGAAGAAAACGGTACCCCACACACATTGGTCCCCATAAGTACCGAAAACCTATTTTCTAATTACCCTTTTTCACCTATACCCCGCTTATAATCAAGCTGAAAGTCAGTCAGGCACAACCAGGAACCAAATGGACATGGTTCATGAGCTAAATTTTAACTAATTTGGAGCATATCAAAGCTTCTGGATGCGTTCATGCCTAGAGCATTCACGTGTTTTGGTGGGTTATTCCTTGAATAATCAACCTTTGTTTTCAAGCAATAAGTCAATCTCTCAGATTCGGCACAAATTTTTTTTCTGCGCGTTTCAAAGTGTCTAGATCAAGTCAAATGTCCGTCCGCGGTACACCATTCACCATCCACTCTGACTTCGGTAGTAGAAAATTTTCTAAAAATTTCTTTAAAAAACGGCTTAAGTTGGTCCTCAAACCTTTTCAGCCCGATCGGACCAAATATAGGCGGGGTAGTGGTCAAAATGTGTATTTCTAATAATGGATTTTCGGTATTTTTGGCGATCTAGGCGTGTGGGGTATTATTTTCCACTAAATTTTGGATTCCGAATTGATTGGACTGAGTCCGGGACCCACCACACCCACTGTTTCCCCCATTTTTTCCATGTTGAAGAAGTGAGTCTCCATGCACCTAGTCCGAGGAATAATCAACCCGTGTGAAAGTATTTGCAGCGTTTGAATTTTGGTTACCTAAACTGATTAACTTTGGTTCTTGATACGTCAAGGACAAAGGCCGGTCATGAGGGTTGAACCTTTGACAGCTACAAGGGTCTCATTCATGGACATTCGTTAGGAAGTAAAGCAAGAGGATCTATTCAACCATCTATTCTAAGCTATTCACATCTGTGTACCTTGAGTGGGTGCTCACGTTCCGTTAGCAGACATTTGTACTTTGTCGTCGTTCCATCCTGTTTTGCGAAATAGACCATACAGTCGGCCCAGCTTTCGAGTGAAAGGTATACCTACGAGGAGTCGCATCACTCCAGTGTCAATATGAAGCGAGAATTGAGAGGTATTTCTACCGTAGTCGGAAATCCCTTTCCAGAAACGGCAGTTAACGATTCATTCTCCATTTAACTGCGCACATCCATCTCATCAACCTGCGTTTTCGATTGGTTATTTGCGAAGTGTTCGCTGGAATGACTTGGAAGTGAGGCGACGACAATGATTATTCGGTCGACGATTTCAATGTCCAATGCCAAACACGCTGCATGAGCACCTTTCAACGCTTGAGCGGCAATTTTCGAATGAATGTTGTTTTGACGTCGAAAATATCTCAAGTGGGTTGTTGAAGAGGTGGAGACTGTGCCGGCCCTCCAGATGTCGTCGACAGTGACACCCTTCGAGGTCCTTAACCGCTAGGGCCATATGGCCGAACAACAGGTAGGAAAGTGCGAGTCGAAACAGGTGGCTCGCCTGACAGTGTAATCCAAAGGCTTCTTTTATAAACGCGCAAAATTATCCGGTGTACCGATCGTAGCGTTAGGTCGTAATATACCGTTGTAATATCGACCACCATGGCGCAGATTCAACGATAAATCAAACCACGTAATGGCCTCTGTCACTGAGCCTCTTCTTCACTCAAAATGAACAAATAATGCTGAGCATAAACCAACGGATAAATGCTACAAGGCACTCAGTAAAGCCAGAGCCTAATCATTCAAATTCAAACTTTTGAATGGGAAAATGACAAGTCAAGGACGTTAGAATGAACGAAACAACACTCCGTGTCGACAGCCGTATCAAGAAATTGACTTATCAGTTGGCCTGTGGGTACAAAAAGGGGCCCAGATGACACTCATTCTGACTACTACAGACTAACTGGGCAAAAGCGATGTCCAGATTATACTATAGTGACTTAATGACGAGTAAACGTGTAGATATCAACACTATGTATAGATTTTGGTAGGTTATTCCTGAATAATCAACCTATGTTCTCATGCGAAAAGTCAATCTCTTCGATTTTCTTACTTCTTATTATTATTCTTATTTTTATTCTTAATTAATCCTTGAGAAGTGTGCAAAAAACCTCAAAAAACAGAGGTTTGAAACAGGGGAGAATTTGTTTTTCAAAAAATGGATTTTCGAGATTTTTTGCGATCTAGGTGTGTGGAGTATCATTTTCGACTAAATTTTGGACGCTAAATCCAATGAGACGGGTCATGGATCGATTAGCGCTCACTGGAAGAGGTTATGGGTCAAATGGGTATCTAGAACCCGATTTCGAATGTGTTTTCAAGATTTCTGGTACTTAGGCGTGTAGGGTAACGTTTTCCACTAGTTTTTGGACGCTGAATCGATTGGAATGTCTCCATGCTCCTGGTCCAAGGTATAACCATATAACCGTGAAAGAATTTACAGCGTTTTGGTTGGTTATTCCTTCAATAATCACGCAAAAAGTCAATCTCTCCGATTTTCTCACTTCTTATTCTTATTATTATACCTACTTAATCCTTAAGAAGTGTGCAAAGAACCTCAAAAAACGCAAAATTACTCATTTTCAGTCATATAATGGGTGATCGGGAGATTCTTCGATAGCGTAAAGGGCTATTTTGGGAATAGCCAGTCAAGATTCGACTCAAGGTTCGAAATTATGATTTCAAGTTGACCGGGCTAGTTAATATTTTCGCAAAGGTGTTTCCCGAATTGTGCTCAGATAATGGCCGACCATTGCCCGCTTACTCGATTGAAGACTCGTCGTCGTTTTCCTGAATTTGTTGTCATCATTGTTAGTTACGTTAGATCATTGACCCAAAATCACATTAAACGCCAAGAAAATAACAATAAATGAGGCAAATACAGATAGATTGGCCCCTAAACGAAATAAGTACAGCTATTTCTTTACTTATACTTGTTTTGAACGAAGAGTAGAAGGAGTGGGGGGATCTTTGAAATTATTTTTAGTGAAACTTGTTGCACTCCGTTATCATGCAATATTTCAGAGTGACAATGGTTTCGAGATTCGGTTCTCTGACAGTCAATAAAATTCGCTCAACATTAGTTCGGAAAAGGAGCCATATTCAGAAGCCACCAGCGTCAACAGTTTGCCAGTGCAAACGCATTTCTATAAAATTTTAATACGCTTATTGATTAAAGCTCTCGACCTCCAGCTTTGACTTTGGATATTTGATACTCGCTAAATACACGTTTATTTGGTTCGAGGGAGACCTGTTTCAGAGGGGTCGGAAAACTCCTCTGTTATCTCAATAACTGATCACAATAGCCAAATGAACAAGGGAACTCCACCCTGCTGTTTTACCCGTTCGGGTGCATTTCTCATCTTCTCTTCTCAACGTATGAAAACTGTGTAATGCTTCGTTAAAAACATTAAGACAGCACTTATTTCAACAGGCAAATTTCAAGACTTATTTTCAATTTTTCAAAAACTCAGAATGTTTTTTACGAAAAATGTTCGGTAACATCAACATTATTAGAGCATTGAATCTTGAAATTCCATGTCTAAAATTACTATCCATTATACGCCGTCCGAGCAAGAAAGAGGAGTACCTATAAAGTGCGATTTAGATGAAGATTTTATGGTTCTCATTTCATTCTTTTGATAATATGACATATGACGTATGACAGTATGACATTGGCGCCTGCACGTTTGGCTGCTAGGAGCGTCTGAAGTTCAGACTCTGAACCGCCGAGCTCACTGCCTTTATGATATTTATTTAATGGCACATTTTCATATTCTCTTTGATATACTTCTCTGTTGTTTAGTTTAATAAATGGTAAGTAATTTTTCCGGTTTAGCTCAAAAGGAGTCACATTTAGAGTAAATATGGCCCACTCTCACGTCAAATTTGATTCACAGAGAAGTTATCCACCAAATCAGTATGATTGATGCGATCTTATCAAGTTGAGCTGCTGCAAATATCAGTGCCATTTGAGAAATTAATGATCGCAGGTTTTGAAAGAAGCCAATGATTGTCTCAGTTCGCAGTAAAATGGGCGAGCGATCGGACTATAATAGAGCAATGTCATTTCAAGTGGCCCGTGAACTGGCAATCCCGTCATGCTCAGAGTTGGGAGCGTTCCTCGTTCCCAACTAACCACAACTGACATCTCACTTGCTGAGAATTTTTCTTCTCGGCTCATAATTTTTGTTGGTCCATGATTTGATTCTTAACAAAAATCACATTTCCTGTTGGCTTCCATTGATCATCCAAATAAATTGTATTTAAGAAAATGAGTGTCTTGCGGGTCCGGTATTGGACGTTTATTCCACTTGACTGATTCGTGATTATACTACTTTCCGATGAAAATTAATTTAATTGTCACCTTTGCGAAAGATAAGTCTGGCCCATTCGAGAAGGTCGCTTATACATTATAAATCTCTCAATCTCACACGAGATAACTCCGACGTACCACCCGATGATATGTCTGTTGCGACGGAACAATACAAAACATGATGCTTCGTGAGGAAAAAAAGTTTTACCTCAATTCCATAAGACGTGGGAATAGCGTAGGAGGCGTTTTATCCGTAAAAGGCACCTGTTATTCAAATTTCTCTAGAAATAACAACACTTCCTGGAGCCGTATGACAACGCTGCCAATGACAGGTTTGCGACAAAGAAAAATGGTGGAATTTACGTATTCTCTGGTTCTACGGATTCAGCTCTCACAAAGGAATTGAATTGTTTTTGCTTAGTTGATTTACAGAAGAATCAATAAAGCGGGTGTACGGAGTTGAAATCTGTACCGAGAAAAACCAACGATATATTTATTGTAATTATTCAGTAGTGTCCACAGTTGGAAAGTACCCTGTTTTGACCCCCCCCCCCTTCCACACCCTTCCCAAATTTGGTCTGATTGGGCTGAAAAGTTTTGAGGGCCAACTATAGCCGGGAACGGGTTCCTGAACATTTTCTACTTCCTACCTAAATCGGCGTACGGCGGACGGACACTTGCTTATTCTGATCTGGAAACCTTGAAAAGCCTAGCACAAAATGTTGGGCCAAATCGGAAAGATAGACTTTTTGCCTGAAAACAGGTTGATTATTCATGGAATAACCAACCAAAACTGCTTGCGGTCTTGGTAAAATATATTTGACCCTGAAGAGTGAATAAACCGTAAATATATTGATTTAACCACAACAACTAACACTTTTTGGTAAGTACAATAACTCTTGTTCATATTCGGTAGAATTTCACCGAGAAAAGCTGAGCAAGAAACGAATCTCTAGAACGGGTTGGCAGTTATTGTGATTTTTCGGCGAGATTTCTATAGTTTTTAATTGTGTTTCTGGGGAAAAAATTGCACGAGCGGAGACATTAAGCTGAAGATTGTTCATGATAGATAATCCCAACCAACGTCCCACCCTTCACGCTCTCACCGAATCACAACGTTAAAAGAATACACCAGGGGTAGACAACCTTTTGGTTTTGGATCCTATTCAGTAGATGAGGAAAAAAGTTGTGCGGATGATAATGCAACCTGCCGACTTGCCTTGTTAAGCACGGTGTTGTTTTACTCGGGTGATATTTCAAAGGACCTCGGGATTCACGATAAACGAAAGAGGACTCTGACGACATGGCCAGCAAATAGATGAACAAAACGGGAAACTCCGCCTTATACCGACTTGGCTCGAGACACTCCCAACCCTGATTGGCGACTAAACGAATCAAGCAAATAATGCAACACAAATGAACACATGTGCAGAAATACACGACTCAGGTATTGCAACTAGATTGCAAAAAGGTTGCATACTGTGATGTTAAGGCTCGTTTCTTCAATGCTAGATAGAATGCAGTTAAAAGGAAAGAACAGAGTCCACGCAATCCACTTAAAATTGACCAATATTTAGAGCTATGAATTCTTCTCTGAAAACTACTAGGGGAAGGGGCGATTTTTGGCGTTGGGGGATTATGGAGGAATCTGATGCCTTTGGCCTTACGAGGACCTTCAAAGGTAGTAGAATCCCAGTGAGAAACATTTTCTGTATGCGTTCATCATCGCGTTCTACTAACATATGATTATCACTTTTGAAGTGATGGTACCACCTTCAATGGTGTGCTGCTTAATATCTTCTAAATGAGGTTGAGAGGCACGGTACTGACGGTACTGGGTCAGCCATAGACTACATTCAAGTAGATTGGCAACCATTATGTTAACCTTCCTCCTCTATTTATTTACGTGTTTTACCTTTTTCAGAGCCAACAAACATTACTTACGTTGATAAAATGCTTGCACCTTGCTCTTTGACCGCAACTTCAATTGGAAGTTGCAAAATTGTGGGGTCCAAAATATCAAACAGTTACTTCATCCTAGTGTAAACCGTAATTCTGTCTTATGAAAGTACCTATTGAACGATTGGATACTCTCGTAGTGGAATAATGCAATCCAAATGGAATATAATACCGGAAGAGCTCACCACTGGCTCTTTGATTCTAATTACGGTTTTCAAAGAACAATTCTGGAAACTTAGCAAATATATTTGGCACACCAAGGTGCGCTCTTGATTTATGTGAACTGGAATGTAATGTTCGGAACCTTTATTTTGAAAGAATTAGCGTCACGATAGTGGCCACCCAACAATGAAAACCTGGGAGTCAGCAACACGATTGCTGAATGCTCTCATTTTGGTTGGTTATTCTATGAATAACATCTCCGATTCGGCCCAAAATTTTTGTCTGGACATTTCAAGGTGTCTAGATCACAAAAGTTCAATGTTAACAGTTCAAAATGTGTATTTCGAAAAATAGATTATCGAGGTTTTTGGCAATCTAGGCGTGTGGGGTATCATTTTCGACTAAATTTAGGACCATTAAACGATTGGAATGGGTCCGGGACCCGCCACACCCACTGTTTCCCCCATTTTCCCCATGTAGAAGAAAACATGCGCCTGGAATAACCAACCCCCGTCATTAAATCGAATCATTTTGAGACATAAGTTTGGAATGGCGTTGCATAAATAGCTCATAAAAACATTCTCAGAACATATTTTTACCCATACCTCGCATGTTGAACTCTTTCTTCGAAAATGAAACATTGAAACGTATAAGACAACTTGGGGAAAAGAAATATTATTCATAAAAACCGAAATTCTGCTCGTATATTCGATGATGAGTATCATTTTCACCAACTTTCACGCCAAAAGTGAGTCCACTCATTTCTGAGGATTCTATAACCCCGAAAAAATATTTTGGGACATGACTTTGCATAATACGTCCAATCCGAACGCGTAACGAATGAAATTACAAACTCATGATTATGGTCACGGTAATTTGGACTCCTCGAATTCACTGGGTAGTTTCCTTTACCTATTCTCACAAAACTGGGAGACAGTGGAAAGCCATCAAACGCCGGACTCTCACACATGGGTGACCACCGTGAATCCCTTTCCCAGCAAGAACACCGCTTGTTATGCGAAGGTACCGTTGCGACATTTTCAAGTGGTTTTAACTTCCCACAGTTTTTCTCAGGCGACTCGGCAATAGGTTTTTTGTGCCCTTGATGTTTATTAATCATGACTCTAAAACAAAACAAAAAATTGCGCTCGATCCATTGTTTAAGTAAATAGAGACTATAGGATGTACCGTTTACCATTTGAGAGTAGCAGGTAGCACAAATAACTAGCAGATTTTCGACGAGTTTTAAACATTACTTTAATTATATAAATATTTCCGACGATCCTGGGGTTTATCCTGGAGTGTCAGATAAATTAAAATACAAAGTCTTCAGAAATCTACAGGTTCATGGTCGTTTGGCGGAAAGTCGGCACCCACTACTTTCCTCTCCAGCAATGATTCACACTTGTGTATACAAAAATACGTATATGAGTGAGGAGGAAACACTCAATATTGAACCGAAAGGAGGATGAAAAGGAATGAAAACTCAACATCTCCCCGGCACAGCTTATACTCGATACAAAGAAGAGTCGTTCTCCAACGTATAAGATCCTTCTCGAGTGTGGAAGAACACAAGCAACTGATGTCCGTATGAAACTGAAACAAAAACGAGAGGAAGAAAATAGAGGAAAAGCCTTTCTTTAGGCAGAGGTTGAAAGTGGCTTTTCAAGGTTTTCTCGTCTGTGGAATAAGCTCAAGTTGTCTTTTCAAGAAGTATTGCTGTTTTTCTCCCCTTCTCCTGTTCTCGCTAACTCGATCCGACAAGACCAGAGGCTTGGAATCAACGACCTCAAAATACCAACTACAGTTGTAATGTTGTTGTCACGAAAAGTCTCGGACAAGGCGCCAACATGGCGCACATGTGAAGGCCGTTATTTTCGTTCAAGGAGAACGATAGCTGAAGAGAAAATAAGCGGATGAAAACAACCAATGAAGCGTATTTTAGATATCTTGAATAAAAGCTGCATTAAACTGTTTGTAAATATACGAAGACAATTCTGTGCCAAATGCATTCGCTGCCAAGACATCGTAGGCATGAAGCGGTAGACGTACTATTCGCGCAGAAGTCATATTTATAGTGAAATTATTCTGACGGAAGCATTTTCAAGCGCTTTAATTTGTTTGATTAGCGTGGATTGATAGTTTCATTGACGGCGCGAGGATTTCATTTGATCGGAAGCCAGCAGACGCTTCCCCGACCGAGTCAGACGTTCTATAGTTAGACGAGCTTGGAGGTAGACACCAAGCAGACCTCCACATGAGGCATATTACGTAACAACCGCGAGCACGATTCACTAAGAATCTCACCGGAATGTAGTTGCCAAATATCAGGTATTGGTGTATTGAAATCGATCTTGAAAACTCATCATGTACAAAGTGTGAGCAAAGGAGAAACAAAAATCACGAGTCTCAAGGATTTAAAAGAAGACGCAACAGATGACCTTGAGGAGACACTATTTATCTTCCAAGAGGCGTATCACAAAATAAGATCGTCCTGTCTTGCATTTTCTTTAGACATCAAGAAGAATATTCTTGTCTGAAGATACGAGCGAGCAAATCATACCGTCAATTACATCGATCTGAAATTATAACGGGACGTGCTTTCAATCGTAAAAGCTGGATCTGTAGCACTAATTTCCATAATATTGGTTTGGGCGGAAGGAATTGAGTTCACAAAATCTAAATTTCCCGAGTGAAAGCAAAAAATCTGACCTTTTTTTGTCGCCTTGATACCACGGAAGCTCGTGAGACTGAAGAGACTGAGAATTCTAATGAAATATCAATACCTAGATTACAGGGAGGGGGAACAAATTGAGAGATTCGACCGTTCTGTATTTATCTACGGAGGGGAAACTGCAAAAAGTCGTCTTTCGGTTTTTATGAGGCAACCCAAGTCACGGACCAATTTTCGTGACTAACGATCCAAGACAAGAAAGTATTAGATAGAAGGTATACTGAAGAAGGAAGAATCTAATACGATTTCTTAGTTAAGTCTTTCTTTAGGGGTGCGAGAGAAAGAAATAAAAGAAATCAACACCTTTACGAGGGAACGCAATGGATTGTCCGGAATGGCTCATGTTGAGCTCTTGATATGATGATCCCCTCTCTTTTCGTGAACCTTCTTTATTGTTATCCTAAACCTTCCCTTCATTCATGGTTTCCCCTTTAGTTTCTTCCGTTGTGTCGTATTGACTAAGTTGAAATGTCTTCGATTTCTTGGTCTCAGGACCACTTTTCCATACTACGAGGTGCCCTAGAAGACGATTTCCTCATCATCATGATCCTCGACCTTGGCAAGAGGTGAATAATAAAGCCAGTTAAATGCAATAAAATAAATGCTGAATCCCCTATGGGAGGCTGGATGGTTAAATTCAATGTCATTTCAGTGGAAGAGACTTTGGACCCGTCCTTAGAACCACCATCGGCAAAACCTATCGTATGTTTAATTGTATGGAAATTTTAATAGATAATCCCGGACCCACGGTGAACAAGAAAGGTCAGCAAGGAGTGACAATCTTCCGAAGGAATTACGTAAAGGCGCGGGAGGAGCATTGTAACGCCAGGATCACATTGTACAAGTCACAAAGAGCCGTGGCCAATCCCAAGGACGGTCCTGGAAATGGGAGTGCGGGAGCATTGTACCCTCTCAGATGGGTTTTGATCAACAGGACAAAAGACAGGCAACGATGAACTCTGAGTGTCGACTACTTGGGCGATTGTTTCGTACGTCCGTGTGAGATGTGTCAATTTCGAAAGCGAATGTCCCAAGAAGTTGCTCATCCTTGAAGGGAGACGACTTTGACCTTGTTTTCATGTCCTCGCTGACGGATCAGTATGCGCGGTTGGAGTTGATAGTGAGAAGGAAACAAATAATTGGGGCCGAGGGGGTGCAGAAGAGTTAAAATTGGATAACTGAGATGAAAAAGGAAGAATGTGGGTAGGGAAGACATTTATACAGAATAAATTAAACCTCGGACCAGGAGCACTGGGAAAATGGGGAAAACCGTGAAAAGAGTGTTATTGACCCACTCCAATCAATTCAGCGTTTGAAATTTAGTGGAAAATGATACCCCACGCTGATACTGATCGGTACCAGCAACCTCGAAAACCCGCCTTTGAAATAGGTAGATAGACACAAATTTTGACCCACAACATCTTCCGGTGGGCGTCAATCGTTCTGGGACCCGTCCCATTGGATTCAGCGTCCACAATTTGGTCGAAAATAATACCCCACACGCCTAAATCGCCAAAAATCTCGAAAATCTTTTTTTCAAAATACCCCTCCCCTCTCTTCTAAATTTGGTCCAATCAGTTGAAAAGTTTTGAGGACCAACTAGGGACAGAAACAGATCCCTGACCCGAATTTCAGATTTTTAGACAATTTTATACTACCTAAGTACACATTACCTAGGAAATTAAGTCAGAAACGTGATGAAGAACCTTGCCCTTCAATGGGGAAAATGTCAGAAACACGATCGAAAATCTTGGTTTTTGTTGGTTATTTGTCTTAAAACATGAAATATGGGCCCAATAGTACCAAAGCAACAGTGAAACACCTTAGGAACATGAACTTATCACGTTAGGTGATATAAAAGAATTAATTTCAAAACTCTGATCATAAGGAATTTCATCTGTGAACGACCGCAAACATGTGTCCAAAACTTTGGCTTCGGGGATTTATACCTCAATTGATACAGACCCACCCACCTGTCTTCAAGAATCGAGCAATTATATACCAATCACTACGAGCGAAATGAGGTAGAATTCACCAGCCTTATAAATGCAGAGGGAATGTTTCCTTGGCAAGTGTAGAAGGAGGCTTATGATTCAATTAATGTCTACAATGATAGAGATGGATTGATGATTGAAAGCATGACGTGAAATGGTTGAATTATGTTACCAGCGGTGACACAAGGAGCTCCCACGAATTTTTCCTCAGGGTAGTTCCCTGTATTAGTTATACTGTTTCTTCTCTTTCCACTCGTGCAATTGAGTGGTGGGAGAGGGTATTAAATCGGTATTCAGTTCTACGACGCGATGCCTAAAGACGAAAGGTGTCACACGAGACTTATGAGAAGATACGCGTTACCACATCTCCCGCGTTTTTTCAGCCATTCGGATCACATTCCCACCAGTAGAGGATACCATTGGTAGGAGAGGTATACTTCAGAGACCTAGTCCTATCAGCTCACCCTTCATGGGTCAATTATTGTGGTTGAAATGATATAGAAACTGAAACTTTAATAGGGTTATTACCCGACTGGTGATGTTAAGTTTCAACGTTTACTGACAGTCATTATTACAGCTTTTTTAGGAACCAACAACAAAGAAAAATATACATCCATATAAGTATACAGGTTTAACGATAAATAAATGAAATGTAGATATAAATATTTATTAATGAATATTTTTCAAACCCCGTAAATGAAGTTTGAACAATAAATTACTGTCCGTAAAATTGAAAAGGGAAATACAAAATTTAATGTATACCAACATTTCCTGTTAGGATTACTGTGACAGGCGCAGATCGCACGATTTTCCTCCTACAAAAATGATATAGGGTACCCGCGCAGTAGGTGGGCGGTGGCAAACTGAAACATTAGAGGGCTGCGTGAGGGTTTACTCGTCGATCCTAATTCAGTTTTAAGGGCGTGAGGCTCATTCCTATTCAGAGCGGGGCGGTGAGGACCGCTAATTTCGTGGGAGGTCAGAGTAGGAAAAGTTGGAATTCAGGAACAGCGAGCGCAAATGTCCACCTGAATGCATCCGGTGGGATACATAGTTTGAACACATTAAACAGGAAAAAGTACCAATTGCGTACTGGCCAAAGATTGCAGAACGTTGCGTGTTTCCCATTCACCAAAAGATAGCCACCCTACCAAGTTTGGGAAAGGTGCGTGTAAGATAGGCGTTTTCTAGTGATTTATATCAGCGAGGACCGAGGAGTCATTAGCATGTTAGTGCCCGCAAATGTCCCTTAGCGACTTAGAAAGATTACATCCATTAATCGACAATTAAAATGGACAAAGCAGGCCAAGTCATCATAGCGGATAGAAACTTGGCTTGATACCAAAGAGGGCTTTCAGGCCAATGAACTTGCAAGACGAGGTTCCTAGCTAGAGGGTGTTGTTACGAAATATCAGGTTCACTAAACTCGGTATGCATAATTAATTGAGAGGAATTATCACTCCGCCCTGAAAGATATTTTTATTTTTGTCAAGGTTCTTACTTGAAATAACATCGCGTTAGAGTAAGTGTCCATCGTAAGTTCATTCTTGTAAGACGTACTCAATCAAAAATTGAGAGAATCGTTTCGTCGTGAGTACCGTGAAGGGGCAGGGATCGAAGGACGTAGGCGGCTGACGAGGAACAATGCCCGATGGAAAGGAAGCTGAGACGCAGACAGGTCGAGGACCTCTTTTGCTCTACCACGTCTTCTATTCTGCACGTAATTCCTTTAGGAACAGCCTGACCTTGTACTGGACGAATGGTCAAGACCGTCCACTCGCCAAACGTATTCACGACACACATTGTACATTATGGATTTTTTCGAAATAAAAACTGAAAAAAATATAAGTAGATGAACATTACTTGAAGATCGTTCATATATCAATCAATCATGATGACCCGATCCGCCAAATAGTTCAGACTGTGTCAAAGTAGTCTACCTCGCTCCAATCATGGTTCCAGCCTGCAAGAAGGTAATGGAAACCACTGTCCTGACTTGCGAACAGTACGTCCTTCGGCAACGTGCGTCCGCACCGTATAATGCATGAAGTTGGGACATGTGCACAAACCTACGGGATGTACATAGTATGATATAATGTAGACGAATGAGAAGTGAGGAGAGAAGGAAAATCCGACTCCGAAATCTTTCCAAAAGCAATCGTCCATTCGCTCCATTCGCTCAAAATCAGGTTCTAATCCTCTCTCGATTAAATTCTGTTATAATTTACCTTCGGGTTTTCGGAGGTTTTGGACCTAAGCAAGAGTCGGTTACACAATGTAAGTCCAAGATACCTGAGCAACAGGGATACAAGTGACATAAAATACGATACAAATGAATTAATTTAAAACAAGGACACTGCAAAGGAGAATATGCACTAGTAATCGGATGTGGAGCCAATTAATCATGGATGATGATATCATATACAATTAATCTACCACTGACAAATCCTGAAGGAAACAGGAGGTGCAATGTCCCAATTGAGTCCTTTATCATTCTGGGGAACAAATATAAGCTTCAACTTGACGGAGCGTTCACCTCCGACAGGCAGGTGCCTTGCACAAAAGGGTTACAAAAATATATATGCTCGGTTGGTTGGCAAGACTCTTGGGCGCCCATGGATATAGGTTAGACTTATGGAAACTCAAGTATTTATTCCAATGACCAAATCTCTCCCAAGCCAAACAAATGCGTCACATGCGCGCATCCCGCATGCTTCCCATTTTGGAGGGAAATGGGGCACACAGGGCCTACCATTGCAACAGAGCTTCTAAATCGCTATCTTTCGAGAGCTTTAGTCGTAGGTTGCCAAAACCAAACGTAATTTCGTACTTGTCAGTTTTTTTTTCCTCTGATACAATGGGGTATTATGCGTATTATGCGCCCCCGTGTTCGATTCGCCAAAAAAAGTTGCATTCCCTAACATTGTTTCTACTCTCCCTATTGAAGTCTGTAGATTAAAAACGCTGCAAATTCGTTCACAGGGGTTGGTTATTCCTCGGACCATCATTTCAATCGATTTAGCGTCCTAAGTTTAGTGGAAAATGATACCCACACACCTAGGTACCAGAATCCTCAAAAACCCACTTTCGAAAAAGGTAAATAAACACCCATTTTAACCCATAACCTCTTTCGGTGGGCGCCAATTGTCCCGGGACCCATCTCATTGCATTCAACGTCCAAAATTTAGTCAAAAATGTTACCTCACGCGCCTAGATTGCCGAAAATCTTGAAAATCAATTTTTCGAAAAATACATAATTAAACCTACCCCCAAAAATAACGACATTTTTGGGGACCTAGGCACTTGAGGTATCATTTTATATTACATTTGTGATGTTGAATCGATTCAAAAGGGACTGATTTGACATGGTTTGGACCGATTGCCGCCAACATAGCAAAATATGTGTAAAAATTGGCATTTTGAAAAACAGGTTGTTATGCTGTCCCTTCAGCTTATCTTATAATCTAAAACTATTATAGAATAATTTGCAACGTTTTCTCTTCTTGTTTTTTAATTCAATGGCTCCGTCACGATTGATAGCGCGGCTTTTCACTTAAATGCGGGCGAACTTGAAGTAATCTCTTCGGTAACTAATTATAGTGGCCGACAAGTGCTGATCAAAAACGCATGTTTCACCTAAGTTCAAGCTCACGGTCAATAACTCCATTTCGAGCACGACTTTGACCCACATCGAAAACGATACGAGCAAGAAAGACCACGTTGGAGAGCCACATAAGAACCCGCGCTCGACAAAAACTGTAAGTCCGTCAACTGGAGCGTAAAAGAAGCTTTGCGGGTCCGAGTATATACGCGAGATGCCTGGGCGCTCAATAGTGAAAGTCATGTCGAGTGTGGGCTATAAAGTCGTTCTGAACCAGCGACTGAAACGAATTCAGCGGAGAGTGTTACTATTCAGGTCACGTCCAAGTAAACTTCAACGGCTTCCATTCCACCTTTCTACAACTTTTCCGACGACACGGTTGGTTGGTGGAGCCATTTGGGTGAAATGTCTTCCCTAATTGAATAAAAACATTATATCACGGACGTTTTTTTTTCTCTCTCAGAAAAAGTGGTAACAAACGATATTCGAGAGTTGGAAATCGATAAAGAACGATAGTTGATTACAGCTCGTTACAGTTCTGTAACAGTATTGCCTATTCCACTGATTCCACGAACCGTATACCAGTTACCTTTACGAGAATTCAGGGGGTTAATTCGAATTCCGCTGAATTCTTGACGTCTTGATCCATTCTAATGAAAAATTACCAAAAAAAGCCTAGTAATCCTCCCAAAAAATAAGGATTAACGGTCATTCCACGTTTGGGGGGCCATTCATACTACTACTATTATTATTCATATACTACTGTTACTATTACTATTATTATGTTAATATCAACGTTTTACTGGTGACACCGAGGTTATGTGAACGCGCACCTTTTGATAGAGCAGATTTGGGCACCACTGCAGTAGAATTTTTACATTTTTAAACACAGTTGGTCCTTGAAATTTTCAGTCCTATCACACAGAAAAACGGGTGAAATTTGGCATTTTAAAAATGGGATTTCGAGGTTTTGGGGGGACCTAGGCGTGTGAAACGTAATTTTCCTCTAAAATACGGGCAGTGAAACAATTCATATGGGCATTGGACAGAATGCCGTAAACGCTTTTGGTCCATTCAACATAATAAACCATCGTGGAATAGTTTGATGCGCCTTTATACCGCAAACAGCACGATGTTTGATGTTCATTGTTCGTTCACCAACACATTCCATCAGAGGTAGATAATTCAGCTATGCGGAAAAAACAGCATCGGTTGAGTGCAGTCGCCTACTGATAATGAAATATTATCAAATAATGGACTGCTTTATATGACTTTTATCTGCTGTATTGGGAACGTGAGCTGCTAAAAGGGCATCAAGCGCACTATTGCAGTTAAATTCGACTGGAAACGAGTTCTTCACAACTGATGACGACAGTGAATCCGCTATTTTAGTTGACAAGAAACGCGCGGAGAAAATTTCCGTTATAATTTTTCCTCTGTATCTTCTCCTCGCCCCTCTAATGTATTTTCCTCTTTTCGCCATAGCCAAGAAGGCCAAGAAAATAAGATTTATAAAACCCAAACTCGTCGTCGTCTCGGCGAGTCGAGAAACAACACTTTTTCATCGAGTCTCTCTTCTCTTTTTTTCTCGCATCTTACCGAAAGCAGAGACTTTTCTGACCTTAGCCAAAGTTGCTGGGCGCATGCCAAGAAAATGTATACGGACAAATGCAAGTAATAGTTCAAGTTGAATGCCTGTAACCACATCTGACTAACCGTATCATTATGGATGACGGAGTACAAATAAGTACTAGTCGAAGTCATTCAGTGTTGATTGAGTTACCAATAAATACCCATATTGTGCCTGTCTATGTATCTATGCCCATCTAAAAGTTATTGCAATATCATTTTAAATGTTTAAGTAATATTTTTTAATGTAGGCAGCTATTTCTACAGCGTTCTGCATTTTTTAAATCATTCCCGATTGGAATATAATCAAATTTGTAGATAAAAGGTTCATGCCAACCCGCTTAAACTTTTTATGGACGTCGATAAATCCTTAGGAGGTATTCATATTACAATATGCGGCCATTAGAAACTAAATGATCGTAAAAACATATCAGAGACCGTTGACGAAGTGATCCAACGCTAATCTTCTCTGAAGAAACAGCTAGTAATTTAATTTCCTTTTTTTCATTACTTTTTCCTTCTCGGTTCATCCTTTATTTTTTCACGCGGCAAGTTTAATAAAAAATTAAAATTTCCTCCTAGCAATAAACCAATATAGTCTCAAATGTAATCAACTGTAAAGCGTTGAGACCTCCTATGTAATTAAAAGCGTTGGTTTTCAAAGGGATAGAAAAGTTTATGGGGAGAAGCGAATGGCGGAAGTTTCCAATCCATTTAAGTTATTCTAAATCTTTCGCGGATATACTCAATAATAAAGTAGTTCGATTGGATGACCACATAAACACTGAGTGAGACGATCGTTTTCAACCGATTTCACACCATTCATGGCTCATTGCACGAAATAATTCGTTTGTGTTCTGGCAGAGAGCACGGTTTTCAATGCAAATTGATCGGTGGTTAGCTACAGTTGAAGTTTTCACCGTCCATAAATATAATTTCGGATCGTGACTCGTGTGAGATTCGTTCACTCGTGATCACCAACCCACACGCTGCAAGTATTTGATTGGTATCCTACACATTCAAACAACTCCATAACTGGTACCAACTTATAATGCATTCCAAACATGCCATGAAACCTCAGGAAGTCACACAACGGGAAACCCTATTTGATGTGGTAGGTTTGCCCTGTGCCTGAGAACCGAGGTCAGAGGACGGAATATCACCGCAGAAAGGTTAGAGAAACCATGTATATGCACCTGGAGTATAATAGTTAATTGAAGTTGGACGGGTTTACCGGCTTTAACCTTAGGTTCAACTCGCTTTACGAAGTAGAAATCCTGGTTCTACAGGAAGCCAGCAACTTGTGAGACAAGTGACTCGTGGACTCAGTCGGAACAAATGAAAACCGCGAGATCGAGGTAATTTCTTCCTACCTCGGTCCTGCGCATGCGGGTAAAGCTCAGAAAGATTCAAATCGCGACATTTTATGTAGGTACGTTCAAATGCGGTCAGGGAACTGTTTTTGTAAAAGAACGAAGAAAATTCTGTGAGGCAACGAACTCGAACCAGCAGGCTCATATTACGGATGTAAATCATACGTCTCTACCAAATGCCAATAATTCATGTCAATAGAGCAATTTAGAATGTGCACATTTTTAAATAGAAAACTTTAGTTGATGAGAAAACTGTGTCCCCCAGAGTTTTGTAAAAAAATTCCTTCATTTTTCGAGATAATAATCAAAGTAAATGATTTGTGATACACAATGACAATCCTTACGCCCCAAAAAAAATTTCTTAATTAAATCGCTGTAAATTATTTGATTATTAACATTTTTATTCTCTTCAGTTACCTATTTATAGGACTCTATAGAAATAATGAAGAGACGACAGGCAATTTTTTCTCAGTAAAGACCCAATATTAACATATTTTTACCCGTCCCACCAACTTATACCATTGCGGCAATCGATCTAAAACACATATATCGTTAAATTCAGCAGAAATTAAATAGAAAATGATCGAAAAACCTTTCCCGAAATAACCATTTTTATTCATGTCTTCCTCCTCTTGAGGCGATCAAGGCTTTCAAGGACCAACTAGAGTCCGAATGGCGTCACTGAACGTTCAATTCTGCTTTCGAAAAAATACATACCCTGGACCTTGAATCGATTTTAATGAGTCCGGGACAGGCCATACCCACTGTTTTCCCCATTTCCTCCCATCTTCGATATTTCCGACGATTTAGGCGTGTGGGGGATCGTTTTCCACTAATTTTTGGATGCTGAATCGATTGGACAGAGTCTCCATCCTGCTGGTCCGAGGAATAACAGAATCCGGTGAAAGAATTTTTTGAATCCTGATATGAAACACAAAATGTCAAACATTTTCGTAAATGGAGACAATTACATCAGGCATATATCTGAAAATATCAAACCAAAATTCACACTTTTACGTACCAAATGTATAGATTCGAATGCGTGCCAAATGGTGTACGTTTCAAGGTAATACGAGCAATCCGAAATTTCTCACTTGAACTAATCTGCGGGAGCTAATGAAAACATTTCCCCTTCGTACTTTAACCACGCAGAACTGACGGAATTTAGCCTCCAGAAAATGTAATTGCTTGGTCAAATTGACCTTAGGTTCTGTGAGCTCACTAGTGGAGCACGATGACATTTCCAGTGCAGCGTAGAGGATGGAGATATCTACACACCCACTCACTTTTATTGTTCAAATGTGTACGGTACGGGGTTATGAGGACCGTCTTGACCATCTGGAGTGCTTCTAGCCTCACACTCGTAAACCCCCAAGTTGCACTGGCCTTGAAGAAAGCGGCTTCAATCAGAACCTAGAAACGAAAAGAAGCAAGTATGCTTTTACGACTACCCCCTACTTCCGCTCGTTGTGCTTTCGATTTGAGCCCATTTTCCGTCCGTTGGGTGTAGTTGAGCTATAAAAACCCGACGAACCGACTCGACCTGCGGTGCATCTCGGGAAATAAGGATGAAACCGCAGAAAACTCTTTCCGTTTCTCATTTGAAGCGAAAATGCTGGTTTTCTCGGTTTTGCAAGTTGACTACGGTGGTAAATAGCTACTATCTGCGTAGAAAGTCGGATCGATTTCACCTTCTTCGGCTTCAATAGTCATAATAGAAGAGCATCTATTTAATACATAATCCTCGGAAGGAAATGTGTTGAGTAACAGCGAGGAAACCGCGGTCGGCTCCTAGTCTGCTGTGGTTTGTTCGAGAAACATGAAATAATAGAAGCAAATCACAAAAGCACATGTTGCATACGTAATTACCTAATCATACCACGTAATACCTTCATTAACACTACATCTCGTAGATACCAGTTTCGCTCATATAACTTCTAACTAATCGTACGGACATGAATACGGCCGCTTATAGGCAATACCTATGTTTAAATCTAATAAATGTCTGCTTAACTCTATGATGTTCTACAGGGATCCTTGGAGACAAAACAGATTTTCTTCGAAAGAAAAGAAAATCTTCCACTGAGCCAATGATTGCGATCAGTCGCATCATACAATTTGAGAAAATCTAGTCGAAAATACAATTTGGGGCACATTGGATCCCGAAATATTTCTTCTTTGACATTTAGTTTCGGTCTTTGCCTCCTTTCTTCTCCTCTATATGCTCTCAGCACAGAAGCAATCATTTTAATTATTCTCCACAAAGGTTTACTATAAATGACCTGCTTTTCTAGAAGTTAGTCAGTTTTTAATTTGAGCTTCGGAATTTATTTGTCTGGGCAAGCTGATAGTTAAATTCTTTCGTCAATGGGTGAAGAATCATCCTTTTTTTTCTTCTTCTTCTAGTGCCGTCTCCGCTAAATCTTAATGAAACCATAAATGAATTCATTCGGTCGTCCAAATATGAAGGGGAGGTTCGATCTAGTATGACAAGTGACTTGATGTTGGCTTTTATATTTTATGCGGCTATGAAGTTGGGTTAGGGAGTCTTCTTACTGTTCCACTTCTTCCGTCATTTTGGACTACTATTGGAGGTCCTCAGGTAATGTTTCCCTCGGGCGCCCACTTTCGCTCCTTTTTACGACAAAATTATAACAATTTCAGTTTCGACCTTTTTACAATTCCTTGAATACCGTGAGCACGTCAGTTGAGTAGGGCTGTAAAAGTGTGGCTGTTTAAGTTTTTTCTGAATTGCCACGAAGAGAGTGAATTACTTGGGAAGGATCACTTAACTTGCAAATGGAAGCAGTGAAAACACTCCTTGCCGAGTCTCATGGTCCAGTTTACCTGAGCAGTGTAGGCTAATAGTCTTCTACTCGGTATATATGAAGCTCAGAGATAACGCTCCAGCGCTCATCGGGGCCGAGTCGTCCTCGGGTAATTGTTCCGTTTTGTCTGGGAGTGAACAGGGAAAATGCAGTCTTTCAGGGGAAGTAAAAGGAGAGTCTCGTGAGATATTCGAATCACTAGCGTCAACTTTCAGCCGACCGTGACCTACAGGCCGAGAGATGTGGCTTGTATAGCAGCCGCCTACTCACCGTCTCTGCATTTCGAATACCAACACGTCAAAGCATGGAGCTCTAATATTTAAGAGACTGAGGAAACGATCCGATCTAAGGAAAATCAAAGTGAAAATAATCAGGCCTCAAGGCATTTCTCTACATTTTCCTAACCTCCCCTTTCGTACAACGTCAGTTTTAAAACAACAATATTAACACGGCAGATTGACGACTGAATGAACATTGTACTCTCCGTGTCATTAAGTTAAACAAAAATAATGATAAGGGGTGGATTTTTAGGACGGAGCGTTTATTTTCAGAGGGAAAATTTGAAGGGTTTGAAGGAATTTATTCATTTCAGAGCATAACAGTCTGAAAAACGGGTGAAGGAATATTATTCAAATCATTTTCTAAAATAACCCATTTTCACAATACTGGGAGTTTAGAAAGATTTTTGAAATTTATTTTCTAATTTTGCCACTCCAAGTTTTTTTCAGGCAGTCCAAAGGTAATATCGCCACATGTGCAAAAATTATTTTTACCAAAATGATAGATTTTTTAATGAGACAAATCGGGAATATTCAAGCGCCCAAAACCTTGTTTTAAAGGGGCTAAAAGTCCCCTCATAATAAACATAGGGTACAATTTGGACCGTCCTTGCTAGCCAAGAATGGGCTTACAGATACATTAACAATAATGATCATGTTCTGTCTCCAAAAGGAGTAGGATGAGTAAGTACGATAAATTGCTGAAGCATTTTGGCCTTTGGTGGCGGAGCTTTTGAAAAGTCCTCTGCAGTACGTGTAGAGGCATCGTCAAAATTGAAAATACACACATGTCACGAAAACCAATCCCGTTATTTCAAATCTAACATCGGCTCACTAATACGTGGGCAGGGGCATTCCGATGTGCGTTGGGAATCGAGTCGAGCGCAGATGTACCTACGAAACACGTAGATTGCCGTGACATTCATAATGAATCATACCTGGTCGTGTTTGAATGGGAAGCTTCTAATCGCAACATACGCAGCAACGACGGTTGCTTTTCAGATGACGTACGCGTGAGCGGAATAATACGAGACGAATAGTTGGTCGCGGGATGCTCTTTGACACTAGAAAAATGCTCACTTCCGGGTTTTTCCAATATCAGAGCTGATAAATTATACGGAGCCAGTTTGAATTGGACATCAAACGTTATTAGGAGGTGAAACCGATACCATACACCACACTACTCTCGCTTGCTGAGCTCGGAGTGGAGGTTGAGGTGTAATAAGGCAATATAAATGTATGGAGACCCTCGGGAGGCCAAGACGTATGTAGCGAGCAGGAGATGAGATCTTCGACATTCATGACCGAGTCAAACAGGAAAAATGAAGGTGCATTCGTACATAACACTGTTCGTACTGAGCCCCTTCGAAAAACTTAGAGTGGTGCATAACTTATTCAAGGAATGACCGACTAAAAACGGATTAGCAGAAATTAATATCCCTCTCGCCTATGGCCCCAAAAACGATTATCGTTTCAAAACCAATTTCAATCGATTTCGAGTAAAAAATTATGCCCAACATGCCTATTTCCTGAGAAATCACTTTAAAACAAGTCAATCATGCACACTTTGTCTTTGTGTAAGCCTCTCTCGAATTAAAATCTGTTATAATTTAATTCGGGTTTTTTCGGAGGTTTTGAATGGACCTAGCGAGAGGTTACACAATGTAAGTCCAAGACTTACGACTGAGCGTTAATTAGGGATACCAAGGATGAGCATAAAATACATTGATACAAAATGAATTATAATTGAAAAGAAGGACATGTTGCAAAGGAGAATATGCCTCAACCTAGGCTAGAATTGATCAAGACAAAGTAATTCGACAAAGTAAATTAGACAACATGTGGAGCATAAAATACAATTAATACAAATGAAATAATGATATACATAAAATACAATTAATGAATAAGCGCAAGGATACCACCTGACAAAAACGGCGTCGACGTCGAAGGGAAACCAGGAGGGGGCACGCTGTCCCGAAGGTACACAGAGAGGCTTAATTAGCTTGAGTCCTTCATCTCATGGGGAACCAATGTTACAGCTTCGATCGACTTCAGCACGGTAGCAGAGTTCACTTCAGAGCAAGCACAGGACAAAGCCAGGATGGACTGAGTGAGATGCACTTGCACGACAGGGTTACAAAAATATATATGACTCCAACAGGTTGGGCGCCTCGGCACTGAGGGGCGCCTCAGCAACAACTGCCCAGTTGGGCGCCTTGGCAATGAGTGGAGCGCTGGAGCTCTCTCCAAATGCGACATCCAGGCAGGAGCTGCGCGCGCATCCTGGCGCATGCTCTCTCCCTTCTGGTTTTCTGGAGGCAGTAAGCCCCCGGGCTTACTGTTTAGGAGCAACCGGTCTGAAAATAGGATATAATCTACAAACATCAAACATAAAAAGTAAAAGTTAGGGATGAAAGCAGTCTTTTTTTTTTCAGGCATATGCATCCATCTTCCAATTTAGTGTCGGGGTAGTAGTAGTAAGCCGTCCTCCAAAAAGAGAATGGGCACTCGTTTTGACTATTTCTTAAGACGCGTGATAGTGTTGAAGTTGTCGGGAAAATGTATTTATATTCTGTTAATCGCACAAGGCGAACAAAATTTCCAATCCAGTAGAACCAGTATACTTCTAGAACCCCAAAACGAGGCAAGAGGGTGACTGGATTATCTCTATACGCAGATGAATACCTAAGATTGATTCGAGTTTGATGATTGATGAGCTTTCGTATGATGGACCGTGTACACGAGCGAAAACTGAAATCCGACTACGACGTGGATTGACTATCCCGATTAAGGTAGTGTAGCGGAAAAATTGAGGTGAACACCTGCTGCCTGTTACAGCATAACACATTACTCCACCCCATAAACACCCCTTCACTATATTAGTATACATTTTTGAAGAACCAATCGGTACAAAAATTAAAAATTCATTCAGTCTTTTACGAGGGGGATGAAAAAGTGAGTTGACGGGGTTGATAATGGGGGGAGGTCTCCCTTTAAAAATCTTTTTGAATATAGTTTTTTGTGTTGCGAGTTCTTCCTTCCCGCAAATTTTCTGCATTGCGACAATTTTGTGCCAATAAAAGATTTTACTCCATAATCCGAAAAAAATGACATTTCACTCATCCGTTGACTCCGTCCATGTCCTAACTGTACCTAAAAATATTTGAACTCGGTCGCCACATTTTGAAGGTCGCCACTATTAGCGTCATAGAGCTAATAGTGTAAAACAGGAATAGCGTCACACAAACAAAATTCTGATTTTTCCGATTTCTGCATGTTTTCATGCCAGGATTTCACGTTTTGGGTTCCAAAATGTGTAGATGCTGCCGTCCTCGCCGTCTTAAGCAGCAGGAATTTTTGGAGAAATCTGACATTTTCGTCGGTGACTCCGAAGACTCACCCTTTAATCTCTTCTCACATTATACTTCGAACCATGTTTCCATTTTTGGTGATCTGGCATATAGGTTTCGAGGGCCCATGAATGCCTGAAACTCAGAACCGTGGACAGCCGGGAAAATCCCATTACCCTAAAATCCTTGTTCACCTTACGTACCTGCGTAACAAAAGAGCTCTGGATCGAATTTGAGAATTTGACCAGAACTTCACCAGCTTAAAGAATCTTTAGCTTACCGGGAAGAGTTGCTTAATCCCAACCAACAAGAGATAATTCAATTACCAGCCCTTACGATTGTAAGGTGGAAGTCTCTATTTGAGCCATACAAGATCATTGGACGTTATAAAGCTCACCACAGAAATCCATCAAATGTTCCGTAGGTCGATAACGAGAAGCTTTCCACCCGATAGAATAGAAACGTTACCAAGGGTGATTGTACTTGTAGCGTTTCGCTGCCCACTTCACTAACAAATGGGTGATTGATGCCTCTTTTCAATAAGGGCGAAGAAGTAATGGGAAACTCTTTTGCTCTGAAGCCTATCAGAGAAGCCTTGTAACCCTTGACACTTCTGAAACGCTTTAGACAGACTTTATTGGAAAAACCGATGAAATTTCAAAAGCAGAGAGAACTCATTTCAAAAGCTGGCTTTTTGTTGCCAAGATAAAATGAAATCTTTGAATTTACGTAAACTCATGGTGTGTGCATGTAGTTTTCAAATGAATTACTCTACTGTTATTCTTCACTTTACCTATTTACTTATGCGTGTACCGGCAACTAAACCTCGACAAGATTCACCTTCACAGTTTTCTCAAACACCGAAAACAAACACCTTTTAGCAATTCATGAATTGATTTGTATGTAAATGACACTTGAAGAGTCTTCAAGGCTCATTACTGCCCGTGCGAGGTCTTTTGGGTAATATTTATGTTTGTTCGAGAGGCACCTCCATACATATTTACTTCATCTTTTTTTCTCCCTTCTTACGACTTTTCTTAAACAAGGTGAGAAAGGTTACGTTCATGAAAAATTCAGGCTCTCGGTAATATCGCAGGAGGAACTAAGGTTTGTCAGGGGTCCTGCAGGGTTTTACGATGAACGTGTTCGGGATTACAACTGAAACGTCGGCGACGTTCTACAGATCAAACGAGACAACGTTCCAGGAATATGGGAAATGATGAATCGAAAGTTGATTCCAAAGAAATTTGACCAATATTTGTAGGAGAAATTTAAAAAAAAACAAAATTGGTGACCCCAAGTTATGTTAAAATAATCTTAGAAAACCGGAATATGTACTTACTATCTAAAATTAATAAATTTCCCTCTTTTCCAGGTTTTTTTTTCAATGATGATGAAAAATATTTAATTCAAAAAATCGTAATCTCTTTAATTCGTATTTTAAAAAATGTATAGTGAGTCAAATCGACGCCAAAAAAGAGGCGACCTCTAAAGCCCTTCAGAAAATTTGAAATTTCGGGCATAGACTCCATTTGAGTTTTGGTTGTCTCCAACACATTTTCAGACTAGTATCCCCAAAAGGAGGACAGATGTAGGTAAAAATGGGTATTTCAACGAGTTTTTAATATATTTGATGATCTAGGCGTGTGTTGTATCATTTTCCACTAAATTTTAGGTGCTGAAACGATACAGACGCTCCCGATTTGGGACTAATTATTCCACAATGATGAAAAATACGGCTTAAAAACGGCTTTTTACAAAATAAACCATAGTGAAAGATTTTGCAGAATTTTTCTTTGATCAGTTATACTGGGAACTGAGAAGGACAAGGCTGCTGCTGCACATGACGCACTCGCTTTTGGTTATTTCAGTTTTGGTGGACATCGATTACTTTTCCTAGTCTTTTTTACGTGGTAACTAACTTTATTATTTAACAAATTCACCGTTGTGGGTGGGTATAATAATGAGAAAGCTACTCTCTTGAGAGACCACAATTATTCAAGCATTTGTCGTTTTACCATTTAGTTTTGAATGGAGGCTTTCATCCCACACATTTATTTAGTGCAATAACGGGCTTCGTTAATAATTCGTTCCCCTTCAATAAAATGAACGCTCCAACGGAATCTGAATATCGACCCTGAGTGGTTGAACAAAACTTGACGGACAGCTTTAGAATAAATATCGGTGTCCTGCTATCGATTTGGCCAAGCCGCCTTCAGATGAATTTCTGAATCACTCTTGGACGAATGGGGGCATTGAACTGACTACCAATGTGGGTAAGAACACGCCCTTAGTGCCTCAGTAGGGTTAAAGTTGATACTGTATTTTTAAGCTGAGTTAAAAACAATATTTCACGCCGTTGGTGAGTTATATTCAATCATCAAGTTCAACGAATACGTTTTCCACTTTAAACGATTTAGGCGCGCTGAAAATCATTTTACTTGTTAAAGGTTGGAAATGACGAGAATAAAAAACTGCAAGAAGTGGAATTGTTTGTCGGCTTTCACGTAGACACTCTTTGATCTTTTTTTCCAAAGGAGAAGTAAATTATCAATAAAAGAAATAACGAATCAAAATACGCCAAAAATAGACAGAGGCAGAACATGGCAATTAAAACATCAAGAACATATCACTCGCGATGTAGTTTTCTTTTGAAAATAAATTGAAGGCCGAAACTCAAAGGTTCAAAGGAGAGTATAACGATGGAAAGTCCGACAAAACCGAATGAATTGTCAAAATGCAAAGGAAAGTAAAGTGGCAAGAAGTAAGTGATTTAAAAACACAAATGATCCTCCGGATTTCTTTCCAAGCGAATGGTGTATGATTTACGTCATCCGTGGATGAGTTTTGTTAACAAGATTTGGAAAAACTCTGCGAGTTAGTTATTCAAAATACCATTTTCAAAGTTTTAACGTTTACTTCGCCACCATTTACGGCAAGCGGGATGTACAGGAGTAGGACACAAGCAGCATGCACAGTACATATTCTTGAATTTGGACCGTTTCAGGAGCCTTCTGGTATTCGGTTATTCCGTCAACAATCAACCTCTGTCTTCAAGAAAAAAGTCCATTTCTCCGATTAGCCTCAAAATTGTCTTCTGGGCGTTTCAAGGTGTCTAGATCAAAATAGACATACGTCCTTCCGCCTGATCTGAAATCCTAAATCTGATATTTTGTGTAAGGGACCCGTTTCCGGCTCTAGTTGGTCCTCAAAACTTTTCAGCCCAATCGGACCAAATTTGGGAGTGGGGGGAGGTAGGGGTTAAAATGTTTTTTTTTTTTTTTTAGGAAAAAATGGATTTTTGAGATTTTTGGCAATTTAGGCTGGTAGGATATTATTTTTTACTGAATTATGGGCGCTGAATCCAATGGAACGGGTCCCAGAACGATTGACGCCCACTGGAAGAGGTTATCTACCTAATTCGAAGGTGAGTTATCAAGATTTCTGGTACCTAGGCGTGTGGGGTATCATTTTCCCCTAAATGTTTGACGCTGAATCGATTGGAATGAGTCCGGGACACTCCATACTCACTGTTTTCCCCATATCCTCCATGCTCCTTGTCCGAATATAACCCCTGTGAAGTAATTTGTAGCGTTTTTTGGCTCGACACTCCTTGAAAGGTCAAAAATGGAAGTTTGAAGAGTTTTTTTTTTATATTAACCCGATGGCGTGCTAGAACTTACTGAATAAAGCCAATGTAAGAAAAGAAAACCAGTATGACACCACATTATTTCAAAATCAGAAAAAATCTAACCTTCGGAATAAAATTTTTTAGTGTTCAGCTTCAGTTCTTCTGACTTCAACCAGAGGGAGGCTGCCTACTCAGTTGTGATAATGAAGTTTCCAAGTTCGGAAACGTTCTTCGGTGTACCAGGAGAAGTTTTAATTTAATTTCTATTCGACTAGTTACGTTAGTGCTCAGTGCTCGGGAATACTTCGACAATTTCCAGCGACGAAACGGTTCTCACTGTAAAGGGCAGCTATGCGGTATGTTGCGTGGTTTTGGATTCGGGGTTACAGAAGATTACAAGTCTCATGTTATTTGGCTCAGGCCAAGGCTAAAGCAGAGACATATGGCAGGACATGAAGATTACATTACACGCATTTCGTACGATTGCAGGGCCCTCAATTAGGAATTTAATGACTCCAGGGTATCACCTTCTTAAATACTTTTTCGCCTGAATCTTGGCGCCTGCATAATGTTGCTTGGCTGTAGACAGCTGAAGGGACATCAAAGGATCTCACAGAATAGCCTTTTCCAGCGAGATCGCCTTTTGAGCGGGTGATACGATCTTGAAGTGGTGGATGTTCTTGTATCAAAGGATAACAGGATCAAAAACTACAAGAGGGTAATTGAATCCTTTGATGAAACTCACAACCCGGTAGCCTCTAAACACTGAAATTTTTCACCCGTGAAAAACATTATATGTACAATAAATATAAAAAGGTATTGCGCTATATTTGAAGACAGATGAATTAAATGTTCCTGAACAAATAATTGTCAACTCAACAAAAAAATGTGGAATTCATTTATACCCCGCAAACCGGTCAGATTTAATTGATAAAATTGAGTTACCCAATAGCTGTTGAAAAAACTAGTATCTCATTTTTGGTTATTCCTTGAATAATCAACCAATCAATGTTTTCATGCAAAAAGTCAACGCTCCGATTCGGCCCAAACATTTTTTCTGAGCGTTTCAAGGTGTCTAGAAGAAGAAGAAGAAAGAAGAAATGTTTATTTGTCGTTTTGAGGCAACTATGGCCTATACAACAAGGAAGGTTCGCGAGGGTACAGACTATATCATGGTATAAATCTAAATAAAAAATAAAAATATACATAGTACTTCTTGTGGCTGACATAAAGGGGGGGGGGGTATAATATGTTCTTATGCACAATAAACTGGTTGAGAGTTGGTGAGTGCCCTCAGTTGGACACATCATCCATCAATCCTTTCACAAAGGCTCTAAATTTCAAAAATGACATTGTAAAATTAAGTAGCATGAACACACTTTCCCTAGTCACCGCAGCAAATAGAACTTTGTTAACAAACTCAGAACTGACTCGAGGCATGCCAAAATATTTTTCCCTCATTTCCCTTAGTTGAGGGCAACTACAAAAAATGTGCTCGATGGATTCTGGCGACCTGGTGTTACACAGAAAGCATTCGTTTGAATGGTCGATGGTGTACAAGGAACCCTTATAAAAAATACGAAGCATATTCCCATTCCTCAAACGCAACTGGGCCACTACTCGTTTAACGTTTATAGGGATTTCCCATCTTAAATATCCTTCAAGCGAGGAGTAATTGTGACTGTACTCCTGGTAAGCCTGGCTGTAAGTGGAACATACCATTCGCTCGTAGTCTTCGTAAGCAGTTTTCGTCGTGAGACAATTTAACACCTGCTGCTTATTTTTTTTCACTTCGTCAGCATTTTGCACCTTCCACAGATCATGGTAACCCAATTCCACAAGTATAGTCTTGAGTTGGGAAGCCCAGTTGTATTTTTCCACATCAAGACCTCTGTTGATTGTTGACAGTAGCTGGTTATAACAAATGCGAGGGTATCTACTTTCCGGCATTCTTAGGATTGCCTCCCACCAACCCAAGGCTCTATCCACTACAAAAACTCCTAATTTTGCCCTACCTGTCTCGGCTCGCAGCATGTAACGAGGGGTTCCGAAAGGCAAGGTTAAAATGCTTTTCAAAATTTTTGACTGTATTGCCTCTAGCTCCTCAAGGTAACGTAGGCCCCAGATCTCTGAGCTGTAGAGCAGTACCGAACAGACCATCGAATCAATAAGCCGACAGGTGGCTTCCCAACTTACACATTTACCCTTTACCAAAATTTCCCGTACACTACCCCAAGCTCGTAAACTTTTGGCTTTAAATTGCTCCTTAGCTTTATTGTACAATCCTGACGAAGAGAAATTTACTCCAAGGTAGATGTACTCCTTAACGAATTCTATTTTCCCACATGGTAAAATTATGAAATCATCTTGCCTTTTTCGTTTACCTCTTTGGAAACACACTATTTTTGTCTTGTCCTGATTTATAGAGAGACCCATTGACCTTGAGTATTCGTCTAAGGCCTGCATCTTGTTTTTAATGTCCCTCTTACTATCACCAAAGATGACAATATCATCCGCAAACATGAGAAGCAATATATCAGTTCGCCCATCCACGTTTAAGCCCCCTAAATTCCTTTGCCTTATATACTCTTCCAAGCCACTTATGTATAGAGAAAATACGACCGGACTAACGGAATCGCCTTGCAAAACCCCCTCTAGAACTTGATGAAATTCAGTAAATTCATTTTTTACTTTTATAGCAACCTTTGCTTTGCTGTACAGGTCTCTCAGGGCCCTAAGAATTCGCCCCCTAATCCCTAACTCTGCTAATTTACCCCATAGTAATTCATGGGGAAGGGAACCAAACGCATTTCTGTAGTCAACAAATCCGCAATACACTTTACCTTTTTTCCTCTGCAATTTGAGTGCAATTAAAGTATTCATAACAAAAATATTGTCCCTACAACCTCGGCCTCTACGGAAACCCGCCTGGCATTCTGGGATAGCTTTTGCGATTTCAGCCCAATCTATTAGCCTATTTCCTATGCACTGCGTAAAGCATTTTACCACAGTATTAATTAGAGCGATTGGTCTCTGCTTATTAATGTCATTCCAATTCGTAGATTTAGGTACCATGCGGATTATTACTTTACCCCACTCCTCTGGGATGTTCCCATACTCCAATATAGAATTGAAAATATTTGTTATCATTTCGATACCAATGTTCGGTAGATTTTTCAAGACCTCATTTGGTATATTGTCCAATCCCGCAGCTTTCTTATTTTTCAAATTTATCAAGACTGATTTGATCTCGTTTACTGTGAATGGCTCATTTAGAGCCGGAAATAGCTCCTCATCATTTATACTCATACTATAAGAAGTCGGCGAAGGCGTTCCTTTTTCCACCAGGTAGGACTCCCATTGTTCCAACGTAATATTTGCAGTTTTATATTCTCTGTTTCTTAATACCCTAACTGTTTTCCAGAATTCTTGTTTCAAGGTGTCTAGATCAAAATTAGAAAATGTCCGACCGCCGTCCGCGCCGACTTTGGTAGTGGAAAATTTTCTAAAAATCTGAAAATTTGGTCAGGGACCCGTTTCTGGGTCTAGTTGCTCCTCGAAACGGGAGGGAGGGGTCAAAATGTGTATTTCGAAAAGTGGATTTTCGATATCTTCGGCGTGTGGGGTATCATTTTCCATTACATTTTGGACGCTGTATCCAATGAGACGGGTCCCAGAACGTTTGGCTCCCATCGGAAGAAGCTATGGACGCTGAATCGATTGAAATGAGTCACCATGCGTCTTTTACAAGAATGTTGATGATGTTGGTGGTGAATGTGAGCCTTTATTTGTCTATAAACCATAATTCTTAACGAGTCAGTGATATTAAGTCTATCATTGATAGATGTGCGTGTATTGAGCGTGTATTTTGAACACTTTCTTTCAATTTACTCAACTCTTTGTAACAATCATTGTTTCCTTTCAACCTTGCTAATGTCATCCTTTTGGTTCAAATCCTACGGCCAAATAACAGCTTTTCCAAGGGGAAAAAATTAAACCCCTTATTGTGGCGAAAAAATAAATTTTGTCTCCCGGTGAAAGCTGCCAGCGTGCCGTAATCCCAAATGTGTTCCGAGGGAACACCAACGCTGAAATTCTAATCACTCGTCTTAGGGTGGCAAACCTTTAGGAGGATTACTACGTAAATTAAACTGTTCTGTGTCTCATAAATTCACCCATAAACCACAACGTTAAGAAAAGAGAGGAAAGTTTGCTGCCAAAGTCAGACGGCAGACACGAAATCAAGTTTGTTCTGGAGGCTCTAAAGTGTAATAGTTATTTTGATTATGGAACAAAAAATACGTTTTAGCACAGGATCCGAGTGCGATGGGTATATCTACGCTAATATACCACTCTAAATCCATTCGGGCCAATAGATAATGCTGAATTTTGGTCATTATAACAAGATTTAACCGTGGGATGCAATCAGAAAGTGATCGAGCGAAACGACTGACTATTTACCCTCAAAATGCACGTTTCATTCACAACAGGCTCATTTTTGAAGCACTTTGAATTTTTTTTAAACACTTTCATCGTTTATTCTCATGGTTTCATTTCAGTCAGGTTTATATTCAGGCTCAAAAACACCGATAATACCTAGGCCGAGCACTTATAACTACTTCGGAACACCAATATGTTTCCACTGCTCCAAGTCGTCGTGAAAATGAAAAACAAGCGACTTAACTGAATTTATATCAAGTTTGCAGATAAGACGAAGTATTGAAAATTGTTAAAGTTGTTGTCAGTCTTATTTCATGAAGGTGATACATCCGCAGGTAAGAATCGAGGAAGAATCTATTTCTGTGGGAAGATGTTTGATGTGCGGTTATTGGCAGAATTATTTGTTGTTTACTTTGGAGAGCAGCGGAAACGGAAAAATAGATATTCTCCACCATCATACGTCATACGTCTGGGCATTGAGCGTATTTACCGAAACTCTCAACCTTGAGAAGGAAAGAGTTTTTTTCTATTACGACGTACCTACATTGACCGCGGATAATGAAGAAAACGTACATACAAAACCTATTCGGAGTCATTCTATCGAGCAAAAGTTGGTCGTTGATTTTACAATGAAGTTGGAAACGCCCAGAGAATAGCGATTGCTTCTGAAGCGAGAGTTTTTGAAGAGCTACGTAAAACCCCATGTTTCTTCATTAAGTTGAGCCGACTCTCCGGGGGGCGCAAGTCCGTTACACACCCACGGCTTAACTCGTGAAGTTCGTCCGAACAAAAACCGAGGGAAACCCATCTGTGCTCTGAAGAAAATCAGAAAAAGGGAGCTGTCCCTGTGTCGTTTTTATTCAGGTCATTACAAAGTGTACATTCAGGATGTCATTGCAAAGCATTAAAAAATGTTTAAGTGCCTGCCTGGAACTGCTATAAAGAATGGTTTGTTTCTGAATAACACCGCTTACCTCCCGCTCTCCGACGGATTTGAACGATTTTCTTTTTCTAAATTATCAGCGCATTTCACATCCCATTCTAGGTTCGTAATTACCCAGCCCAAAAGAGGTATTGCATAGTAAGTAGTGAAACCTCGGACCAGCAGCATGGAGACTCATTTCAATCAATTCAGCATCCAAAGTATAGTGGAAAATGATACCCCACACGCCTAGGTACCAGAAATCTCGAAAACACACAATCAAAATAAGTAGATGGATACCCATTTTGACCCGTAACCTCTTCCGGTGGGCGACAATCGTTCCGGGACCCGTCTCATTGGATTCAGTGTCCAAAGTTTAGTCGAAAATTATACCCCACACACCTAGATCGCCAAAAATCCATTTTCGAAAAACACATTTGTCTCTACATGAACTACTGCTTCCTTATATGTAAGACCAGGAACGATTCAGATGGGTCCCAGAGCAATCGCAGCATACTGGACGACGTTACTTTTAAGGGTTAAAAATATAATTATGTTCATGGCATTTTTTTAAACTTTTAATAAAAAAATAAAAATCTGTATATTTCACGATTCTATTGAGCTTGTCGGTTCGGAAGTTGTATTTATGCTGAATGCTTCGATAATCACAATGATATTAGTATCGATACTTGAAGGGTATCGCATCCCCTAGGTAAAACGGCTCGAATGGCAAAAATTACCAAGCGAACAAGTTCTTAAGAACACTGAGCTCATCAAAGTCGTTCTTGTAATTTGAGAACGGAAGCCTAATCAATAGCCTACCCTTAGTAATACAGTTCAACCGACCTGTAAGTCCTTACGTCCTGATATGAAACTGGAACCAGCAGCAAGACCACATAGACCTCGTATTTTCTCACTGTATATTACTGAGAATTAATTATCAATATTACTAATTTAATCATCATTGTAGCATTCATTAACTGGAAATTGATTTCGAAGAAAACCCCTGGTAAGTACACAAGCATCCTCATCACGGATGGATACGGTTTTCGTTGTGTATTCAGGTAACCGAGTCAGATGCACGCCAATTCAAATTGATTTCAACCGCTTCCTTCCAATAAATAACCTAATCCCAAACATTCCCGCCTAAAAAACAAATACGCGGGTCCTGTGCAAATTGAAAGGGGATTTCTATTCCGCTGATGGATTCAATCAAATGACGACGCGTTTTGGGGGGGTTTCCTTTTAGCGTATACGGGTCAAAGTAAATAAGCGAATGGGTGGAAGAAGTGAGTCGTCCACTTAGGCAAATGAACTCCATCTTCGCGTAGGTTTCGCTCGACGAAGTTACGTATTACATTGGCGTCTCGAATGGAAATTATTTGGGGCAGCTGATGAACGGAGGAGCAATGAAAAACGTTGTAAATTCTTCCACAATAGTTGATTATTCTTTGAAAAAAGAGTATGGGGAAACATAGAGAGTGCCCCGTACCATTCTATCGTTTCAGCATCTAACATTTAGTGGAAAACAATACCCCACAAGCCTAGGTACCCAAAAATCTCAAAACCCCTCATTTGAAATGGGTAGGTAGGTACCCATTTTGACCCAGGTTCACCTCCGAAAACAGGTGAAAAATTATACCCCACGTGCCTAGTTTTCAAAAAGTCCAGAAAATCGAGTTTCAGAAAATACGTTTCTGTCAAATATTGGGGACCAATCAGAGAGGTTGACCTCCCATGACCTTGGACATGATTACATAGGTTGATTATTCAATGAATAATTTCATTGATTCATTCAATTCATTGATTATTCAATGAATAATCAACCAAAACATAATATATAATCTGCCAAGAGTGGTTATGAATACGTAACAATAAACTTTCACGTAGTATCCTCCTATTTTTTCTGTAAAATAAGTTATTTATTTCTTTATTGTTAAAAATAAACAAATTTGGTTAAAATATGTTGTATGTATTATAGATTTTTCAAGTCGGATTGATAATTTTCATATCTAAAAATAATGTTTCACAATAACAAAAAGAGGGCATTTTTCTCACCAGACTATCAATGTTGTTCACCATTATCAACGAAAGGCCTAAAGCGAAATGGCAAACAAACTTGAAAAATGAACATCATCTTCATCTTAAACAAAAAAAAGGTCAAGTGAACGAAAAAAGTGTTCACTGATCATTTTTTGTTCACTCAACCTTTTGTCATTTGAATTTAGTTGAAGAAATTTCCACTTCTTCGTTGTTCTGAAACATTTTTAGATTGAGAAATTCTCTAATTCATTAGGGAAAATCGAAAACTGGTTCCGAAAATTCTCACTTTTACTCAGAAACAATTTGTTCTTCTAATAATAAATCTTGTGGCTTACTACTGCACAAATCAACGTTCATTTATTCAATAATTTTTATTATTTTCTCAATTCCACTATTCAAATTTTCTTATTCTCAGTGATTTCATACATTCAAACCCAACGGGCTTGTAATGAACATCCACAGGGTATTCGTAGTTATTCTAACTTCTCCTAGATTGATGACCTCGATCAATCATGAGTTTATTATTTCATGATCCGAAAAAATCTGGCAACTCTGGTCGGCATATCAGCTCTGTAAATGTTGAGCATATAAACCAAGTTTTTTTTTTTTTGGTTGGTTATTTTTTGAATAATTAACTTATGTTTTCATGCGAATGGTCAACCTCTCCGATTCGGCTCACATTTTTTCTTTCTGGACGTTTCATGGTGTCTAGATCAAAGAAGTCAATGTCCGTCCGCCGTTTTCGGTGGTAGAAAATTTTCTAAAAATCTGAAATTTGGGTCAGGGGTCTGTTTTCGGCCTAGAACGGTCCTCGAAACTTTTCAGTCCGATCGGATCAAATTTGGGCGGGGTAGGGGTCAAAATGTGTTTTTTGAAAAATGGATTTTTTGAGATTTTGGCCGATCTAGGCGAGTAGGGCATCATTTTCCACTAAACTTTGGACGCTGAATCCAATGAAATGGGTCCCAGAACAATTGGCACCCACTGGAAGAAGTTATGGGTCAAATTGGGTATATATTACCCATTTTGAATATGTGTTTTCGGGATTACTGGTACCTAGGCGTGTGGGGTATCATATTCCACTAAATGTTGGACCCTGAATCGAAGGGAATGGGTCCGGGACCCGCCACACCCACTGTTTCCCCCATTCGAGGAATAACCAACCCTTGTGTAATAATTTGCAGGGTTTTTTCATGAACGTTAGTGGAGTTAGTTTTTTGACTGAAGTTGAGGAAAAGTTGCCGAATATAAGTTCGAGTGTGTTACACTGCCTACTCACTTGCTAGGTTGCCTAATAATTATTTCGCAGTCACTCTCAAGACATCTATTCAAAGAAAGTCCAAAGCACAAAAAGTGACTAATGAAGCGTCAAACGCGCTCGAGAGCGGAAGACGAGAAGCCTCCCAACGGTGACACAACCCCCCCCCCCCCCCCCTCTTCTGCAACGCACGACGTAATTTCTGCCTGGGTCAGGAACAACGTCCTTCGGTCTCGTTTCGTCTTCTTATTGCTTCATCAGTGCCACTGAAAAACAATGGAAAACGAAAGCGTCCATTTGAGGAAGCCGTATTTTGTTGAGTCGCGAACGCAGTCATACGTATGACGTGTTCCTACTGATCACCGGTTAACGATATAATTACTTTTCAAATCTCCAAATAAAAAATCTCCAAAAAAAAAAAAAAAAAAAAAAAAAAAACACAAGTCAATCCGTTCAAGTCTCACGACTCATCAATATCTCTAAAGCTAGTGAATTTCATCATCTTAAACGGGCAACTGGGACCCTAATATAAACGTAGGGATAATCCGCTGTCATGAATGCTTGCGCCAATATCATTTTAAGCTGACGGGGATTAATTTGAACGCGTAAAATGAGAAATTCCTAATTTTGTATGACCTCTAAAATACGCGGACCGCCGAGGAGGAGTAATCTCTTTTCTAATAGCGCGATATTAATCCCGCACTAACTTCCACCCTATAGTGGCTTATCGTGATTTACCCCGAAATAAATTCTTGGTCGTCAAATCTCTTGAGATAGGGGGGAATTTTGAGTTATTGAGCGGATGTGAACACTAAGTCTATTTGCCCTGTAGTCACCTCACGTTGATAATGATAATGATAATGATAATATATTATTTATATAATACAAATTATTCTGAACCACTCTTTCCCCCATTTTGAGGGGGTTCGAGGGAAAAATTTGCATAGTTTTTTAATCCGCGTTTAGACTTTTTTCGGGATTAAAAATCATCATTGTTGAACTCATTCAAACAAGACGTGTCTCAGTTTACAGTGAAACGCACCTAGAAAAACTTTTTGTCATTTCTAATCAAAACAACTTATTCAAACCAGTTCAGAGAAACATTGTTTTGACTGTTTGATTTTGATCCAACCTCACTCCATCATGAAAATGCGAAATTATTATTAATTTATTGAGAATTAATGATTAGATAAAGTAGGAGAACTGGAAGTAGGAACTAGCAAAAAACATATAAATTGCAACTCATTTTTATCAAAGGTAATTCGTAAATAATATATAACACGTAAAAAAGTTGACAATTTCATCGTCATTTCAATGACGTAAAACACAAACTAGACTTTTGAATATAAGTAATACATTAGTATAAAGGCGAAAGTAGGGGGTATAATTCTGAATAACATATAATACATTTTCTTATCCTATAGTTACTGAAAATTCGTAAGAACTGAATATATACAACGGCTGACTACGCATTTTTGGCATGATAGATATGAAACTTCACAGCTACTTTCTGCCTTCAAAAAGTAAAGTGAATATATACAACGGCTGACTACCATATTTGACCACAATCATACAACACGCTGGTCACTCTGTATGAACTAAATAATATGTATTTCTGCATTAAAATTTCTGTCACTTTTTACGTGGCATTTTTGGCATGATAGATATGAAACTTGACCTACTTCCTGCCTTCAAAAAGTATAGAAGAGCGACCACTCGCTGTCGATATTAAACACCTTTTAGTAATGTTGAAAGCATTCAGTAAATTATTTACAATGTAAAGATACAAAATTATGATTGTGCATTAAACCTGTCTCTGCTCAATTAACACAAGAAACGTTGGCGGCAGAATATAATACATTGCCATGTACTCTTGAAAGGCGGTTAAGTACAAAGAATACGGCATTTGAAAAGTTCAAAACGGATATATAATACAATTTGAACAATGTTTAAAACGATGACTTGGTGATGAGGTGGAGTTCACCATTCTTCTATCCCAATTTCTCTACTTTCTTCGCGGATTCCAAGATTGTCGAGAGTCTGAAGCTGCTGCGTATTGGCGGATCGTGGGAGGCACAGGGGGATTCCAATGGGTTTCCCTTTCATAAAGGCATTATATTTTGTTTCGTACATCCGACGGCGACATCCTTTGCAGTCGGTGACGATTTCGAAGTGATTGCACGAGGGCAGTTCCTTCCCTTGTTGGTATTTCCTGCACAGCCTCGACCAAAAGTTTTTGCAGGAGACGCACCGCCAGCCCCCGATCAGCGCTGCAACTACTCCACACACTGTGCATGGTGTCGGAGTTTCAAGAATCATTTCGGTATTTGGCACTCTTGTCGTACTGATGGGAATGTATTGAGTTGGTGCTTTTTTAGAGTCTTTGGCGCTGTTTACTGACTTTGGAGCACTGATACCTCCGAGTTGTTTCCGCAAATTAGAACACTCGTTCTCCACTTGCTTCATCCTTTTCTCAAAAATGTCCGCCCGCACGATATTGCCTTTTTTGGAATCACCATCCAAAACCTCTTGCACGATGGATGTCACTTTTCGGCGCAATTCCTCATCGTCACTAGATTCATCGGATAGGTCCGGTATAATTGGCTTAACCCCCAGGACTATTTTCTCCAAATCGTCCACCTTTGAAAGAAGTTGTCGTTCCAAAGAGCGTCTCATGGATGCCGTCAAGGGTTGGCCCACCTTGGCAATCCCTTTCCGCAGCTCCTGAAAAGTCCTCCACAATAGCATACCACGAGTGGCGCCCTTAATTTGAGGGCCATATGGTCCATTCTCTGTGTTGTTGTTGTATTCTTCGACAAACATCTCCATGTTGTCTTCTTGGAATCCTGACGTACTTGGAGCCGGCATAAATCCCCGGTCCTGAGCCATTAAAGCTTGTTGGCGCTTCACTGAAAGTTCGACTTTCATATCCATTTCAAATCTGGAACAAACAAAAGAATTCAAACATAAAGTCATACGTCATCCGCTGTTGTACTCCGAGTAAGCGCATTAGGCCCACTTCACTTTCTATGTATACACCAGAGATTTATCAGAAGACGAACCAACCACTACAGCACCGTACTGCTATGGTTGGTTATTCCTTGAATAATCAACCTATGTTTCCATGCAAAAGGCCAACCTCTCCGATTCGGCTCAAAAAATTTTTCTGAGCGTTTTAAGGTGTCTAGATCAAAAAACCAAAATGTCCGTCCGCCGTACGCGCAGTTTTTGGCAGTAGAACATTTTCTAAAAATCTGAAATTGTGGTCAGGGGCCTGTTCCCGGCTTAGGACGGTCCTCGAAACTTTTCAGCCCGATCGGACCAAATTTTGGCGGGTTAGGGGTCAAAATGTGTTTTTTGAAAAATGGATTTTCGAGATTTCGGGCGATCTAGGCGGGTGGGGTATCATTTTCCACTAAATTTTGGATGCTGAATCCAATGAAGTGGGTCCCAGAGCGATTGGCACCCACTGGAAGAAGTTATGGGTCAAATTGGGTTTATATTACCCATTTTGAATGTGTTTTTGAGATTTCTGGTACCGGGCGTGTGGGGTTTCCACTCATCTACTCAGGAGTATAGAAATTAATGGAAGCCGACAATTACCATGCTCTAAAAAGGCAACGAGAATTCTTGAGAAGGCTTTATTAGGCCAGTTATTCATTAGAAATTAGTAAAACGTGCGATTTGACCACATACTGGAACCAAAAAGTGCAACCTCCAAAGTAGAAGCATCGATTCATCGTGATGGTTTATTTTTTTCAAAGTCAACCATTATTTCTCGAGACAAGTAAGATATTTCCAAAGCTCCGCCCCACATACGGTCAATTTTGATCATCTGTGGGCCCCTCAAATGGTTTGGGTATCGATATATCGATGTTTTGAACCAGTCATCGATGTTTCAACTCTAGATTTATTATTAGTATTTTGGCTCGTTCAAGTAGAAATAACCTAGTGTCTTCCTTGTATATTTTTATTATTAATTTTTTGCTTACGCAATTGTTCATTATCATAAAATAAGAATAATAATAGACATACTCAAGAAACTCGATGTAATTGAATCGAAACGTAGGTTCAACGGAATTCTTATTACTTTCAACCTCAAAATGTCAACTTTTCACGTTTGCAAATTGCTTTCACTTAAAACTTCACAACTTATTTCTGATATGCCTACAAAAATTGACATATGGCTGCTTTTCGGGGCTATCAAAGGAAAAACAGTCCACATTTATCGCTGTATTTTGAGTAAACGTGGAAGGCATTCTAGTGAGATTTCGAGATAAGACACCACAATCCCTTCATTGTAGCCATCCCAAACACTGGACCAATTTAGATTTTCGAGTTTTCTTCAACTCGTGAATAAGTAATAATGACAACATATCAATTTTAGCGCGTCATAGTGCTGTTTACAATTTTTGGCGCCCACCGGAAGAGGTTATGGTCATCTATCGAGGTATCTATTGCCGAGATTTCTGGTATCAAGGCACGTGGGGTATTATTTTCCACTAAATAATGGATGCTGAATCCAATGAGAGAGATTCCGAAATGATTGGCTCTGGAAGAGGTAATGGGTCAAAATGGGAATGAGTCCCCCATGCTCCTGATTCGTGGAATAACCAACCCCTGTGAAAGAATTTGCAGCGTTTTTCCAATCGTATTACATCAGATTTTTGGAGATACTACAGTCCCTACCCTTAAGAATATGTATCAAGAGATTTTTCGAGGATAATACTTGAATTACTCACCTACCCACAAACAAGCCACAAAGGTGGATGTTCCCTTTTTTGCGAAATGTGAACTGGACTGAGGGATTGGGGGCGTGATTGTGCTACATTTATCACTACTTATCAATCGACTAGATCATAGCGGAAAGGTGTGATAATCCAGGGCTCCTTGATACCACTGAATAACAACGTGAGGAACGCGACTACATACTATTTCTATTGATAAGTGCCCTTTATTGGGGAAAATTTGGAATTCATGCCGGCACTACCTTATTCAGAATTGATAAATATCATTACGGTCGTGTTTTCAGATATGTTTCAGGATTATCAATGAACTTTTACAATGGAAAAGCACGATAACTTACCTGTATCGGTCGTTGTTGGTGAATCCCCTGAAGTTTCCGCTACTCATGCGTAATTCAGTAATCAACAGCCAGGCACAGTCCGATATGAGAATCAACACGTAACATTACAGTAGAATTAACGAAGATTTCGAGTTTCCAAGCGAACAGAGTAGAAGACACGTAGGTGCTGCACGTGGGACGTACGACAGAAAACTGAAGAAAAATGACTTTCGGTTCTCGATTTCAATGACCTGGAAAGCTGTGTGACGCGAGAAAAGAGCAACGTACGTTACCAACTGACATAAGGGCCTAATCCGACTACCTGCTCCAGACAGTTTTCCCGTAAAACTCTGTGCGAGACCGTTCGTCTTACCGCTCTTCAAAAAGGAGACATCTCGAGTGTTGAGGACTTCAGGGCCTAAAAAAGAATTACAATGTTGCCAAATATGCCGTAACATCCCAACCATGGCTCACTACTTTAGATGATCACCTTCAGATAATCTTCCTGAATTTACTCTTTTCGCGATAGAAAATTTTCAACTCGCTCCAGGTAATTTTGTCACCATCAAACCTGCGTTCACGGTATTATTCAATATATACAAACACTGCAAATTCTTTCACAGGAGTTGGCTATTCCTCGGCGCATGAAGACTCAACCATCAGTCGATTCAGCGTCCATAATTTAAAACTGATGCAAATGATACAGCACACGCCTAGGTACTGGAAATATCGGTAAAAGTTGGCAGCAGCCCACCCCTTAGAAATATATCGATATATTCGTTCTCAAAATGACGTTATGTATAAGATGAAACAGGGTAAACACAACTAAACAAAAAACTAGGGTAAACTAAACTAAACTAAAAATGCAGTAAATTGATATATCTGATGCCGACTTCAACCGAAATCTCAAAAACCCGCCGCCCGCCGTCCACGCCGACTTTGGTAGTAGAAAATTTTATAAAAATCTGAAATTTTGGTCAGGGGTCCGTTCATGGCTCTAGTTGGTCCTCGAAACTTTTCAACCCGATCGGACCAAATTTGGGTGGGGTAGGGGTCAAAATGTATATTTCGAAAAATGGATTTTTGAGATTTTTTGCAATCTAGGGGTGTGGGGTATCATTTTCCACTAAATTCTGGACGCTGAATCCAATGAAAACGGTCCCAGAACGATTGGCACCCACTGGAAGAGGTTATGGGTCAAAATGGGTGCCTATTTACCCATTCCGATTGTGTATATTCGAGATTTCTTGTACATAATTTTCCAACAAATTTTGGACCCTGAATCGATTGGAATGAGTCCGGGACCCATTTTCATCCCGCCACACCCAATGCTTCCCCCATTTTCCTCATGTTGAAGAAATGAGTCTCCATGCGCCTGGTCAGTGGAATAACCAACCCGTGTTTTGATCTAGACACCTTTCAGGAAAAAATTTTTGGCCGAATCGGAGTGATTGAATTTTTGCATGAAAAACATAGGTTGATTATTCAAGGAATAAATAAAAAATCTGCAAATTCTTACACACGGGTTGGTTATTCCTCGAATGGGGGAAACAGTGGGTGTGGCGGGTCCCAGACCCATTCCAATCGATTCAGGGTCCAAAATTTAGTGGAATATGATACCCCACACGCCTAGGCACCAGAAATCCTGACACATACAAAATGGGTGGATACATACCCATTTTGACCCATAACTTCTTCCGATGGGTGCCAATCGTTCTGGGACACACATCATTGAATTCAGCGTCCAAAATTTAGTGGAAAATGATACCCCACACGCCTAGGCACCAGAAATCCTGACACATACAAAATGGGTGGATACATACCCATTTTGACCCATAACGTCTTCCGGTAGGTGCCAATCGTTCTGGGACACACATCATTGAATTCAGCGTTCAAAATTTAGTGGAAAATGATACCCCACACGCCTAGGTAGCAGAAATCCCGAAAACACATAATCAAATTGAGTAATAAAACCCAATTTGACCCATAACCTCTTCCAGTGGGTGCCAATTGTTCTGGGACCCATTTTATTGGATTCAGCGTCCAAAATTTAGTGGAAAATGACACCCCACTCGCCTAAATCACCCAAAATCTCGAAAATCCATTTTTCAAAAAACCCCTACCCCCTCCAAATTTGATCCGATCGGGCTGAAAAGTTTCGAGGACCCATCTCGGCTGGGAACAGACCCCTGACCCAAATTTCAGATTTTTAGAAAACTTTCTACTACCAAAAACGGCATGGACAATGGACGGCGGACGGCGTACGGCGGACGGACAATGATCTTTTTTGATCAGGACATCATGAAACGTCCAGAAAATAATTTTGAGCCGAATCGGAGAGGTTGACCATTATCATGAAAACATAGGTTGATTATTCAAGGAATAAATAAAAAGTGGGCAAGCAATTCAACTAAATAAGAAATTTAGATCGATCTAAGGATCTAATCCTAAAGATCCTACAAATCTCCACAAAAACACATCTTCATAATACCCCATTTTCACCCGTAACCTACCATCGTCTGCGGATATCGGGTTGAAAATTAGTCATGTCCAATTAAAGCCAAACTGGAATCCAAGTGCGAAATTTCAAAAACATCTGAGCACTTGCCTTGCCTGAGCAGGGCATGAATTATGATTTTCAATCTACATGCTTCTAATTTATTTTTTCTGATTGAACCTACTACCGATTTAAAAGTACTCAACGCGAATTTTTAAATATTTTGTTCGCTCTTTTTGTTGCAGCTGGTCCTTCGGCAGAAGACGGTTACTTCGGGCCATGGCAAACATGCAAGTATCTCCTTTACGGACGGAGGAAATGCGGGGAGGGGTCAACGAGATTCAAACCTGTCGGTAAGTGTTAATACAATTTTATATAGGTACCTACTTCAAGTCAGCCAGTTAATATCATTACCGTAGATAGATGAGGCCAACCGTTTTGTACAGATGAAACCCCCTCCCATAAATTCATGAGACCGTGGTAGTGAGGTCTTCTATCAATTATTTCACCCGAATTCTCTAATAAGGGTAAACTGATGAATATTATAGAGAATGTTTTGGGGAAATGTGTGTTCGTGTTTGTAAGAGTTATATTCCTGCCAGTTTATATTCAAGTCAGTTAATTTTTGGTTGGTTATTCCTTGCATAATCAAGCAGCATGGAGACTCATTCCAATAGATTCAGCGTCCAAAATTTAGTGGAAAATAATACCTCACACGCCTAGGTACCAGAAATATCAAAAACCCACATTCAAAGTAGGTACATGGATACCCATTTTGACCCATAACCTCTTCCGATGACCGCCAATCGGCGATTTTCGGGACCTGTCTCATTGGATTCAGCGTCCAAAATTAGGCGAAATTAATATCCCACACGCCCAGATCACTGAAAAATTCGAAAATCCATTTTTCGATGTACACATTTTAACCCCCCCCCCCCCCAGAATTTGATCCGATTGGGCTGTAGGTAAATTTTTGAGGACCAACCTCAAATAATGATGATACCTAATCATTCTCGAATCATTGTTCTGCTATACTGCTAACGAGAACGGTTTTCCTTCAACACTATTTCCTTCAAGGCCCTCAATCAAGCGCCCATCCCTGTCTTTGTAGATCCTGGAACAATTCCGTAATTATGATTCAACTTTATCCACATTATCTGCAGTTTAGGTCTCTAATTATTGTACAAATTTTGTGTTTTTAGGAGCAGTATACCTGGCAGGTTTGGTCGGTCTGGCAGGAGCGAGTGTGTTGGCTGTGTTCTGCATCCTAAGCATCATCCAGCTCGCTATGGTCGTCTCAAAGGAGAAAGTAGTTTGCTCCTACTCGTTCGTCGTCATAACGAAGATGTCTCTAGCTTTACTTGCTTGTAAGTATCTACCGTCAAACGAAATGTGTTCGCAAAACCTGCTAGTCTGATACACAGCCTCGCTTTAGTAATTGAAATGCCGTTGTACATTAATCTGTGATATTTCGAGGTCGAAAACGATTGTATGGTGTTTAGTTTAATAACGAAAACATACCCCACATGCCTGGATATCTGAAATCTTGAAAACACATTCAAAATGGGTAGATAGATACCCATTTCGACCCATAACCCCTTCCGGTGGGCGCCAATCGTTCTAGGACCCATTTCATTCGATTCAGCGTCCAAAATTAGGTGGAAAATCATATCCCACACGCCTAGGTGCCAGAAATCTCGAAAATACATATTCAAAATGGGTAGATAAATACCCATTTTGACCCATAACATCGTCCGGTGGGTGCTAATCGTTCTGGGACCCGATTCATTGAATTCAGCGTCCAAAATTTAGTGGAAAATGATACACCACACGCCTAAATCGCCAAAAATCTTGAAAATCCATTCTTCGAAATACATAATATGACCCCCAAATTCGGTTCGATCGGGCTGAAAAGTTTCGAGGACCAACTAGGGCGGGGAACGGACCCCTGACCCAAATTTCAGTTTTCAACCCATGTTTTCCTACTACCAAAAACGGCGTACGGCGGACGGACATTCAAGTCAAATTTTGACTTTGAAACGTCCAAATTTTTTTTTTTTTAACCGAATCGGAGAGATTGAAATTTTGCATGAAAACATAGGTTGGTTATTCCTTGAATAAGGCGTCCAGCTGGGCAAAATGTTGTCCAGATTATACATTAATGACTTGAATAGTAAGGGTGTATAAGCCATCCAAACAATCGATATACATCACAATTAAATGGAAGACCATCCATAACCAAGTAATGATAACGTTTTTTGACGCTTTAGGGTTTGATTGTGGAGGATTACTTCGGGCTAAATTGGTTTGGTGGTAACTGATATCCTCGCAAAGGCGTTTCTCTAATCACTTCAAGATAATAACCAACATTTGCTCTGTAGGGGTGCGCAGTATTTGCCCACTTAGGCTATCGCTTCCTAGAGTCTACACTTTGCTCTGATAGGAATCCACCGAAACCACGCCTGAAGTGCTCTTTCCTTCTAGCGGTACCCATACTAGCCTAACCACAATTACAATTAAGTAATTTAATACAGGTAGACAGGATACCGCAATATTTTGGTCCGATTGTTGTTTTATCAATCAAGACGCCCTTCACAAACTTGGCGGCATTCATCGAATAAAATAATATATCGTGGACACGTCAGTCCGTTCTGTTGAAATGTAAAACTAATGGATGTGGATGATGACACGAGGTAAAGCTTCCCTTTTTCATAACCCGCGCCCCTCTCGGAATCGAAACAATAATACCATTCTTCAGACAACAATAGTCCCAGCCGACAGGCTGAGTGGTGAAACGACCCACGCGGATATTCAGGAGATCGGGAGGAACAGTTTTGTTGAAAATGCTTCACCAGTCGCAACCGTCACGATATTTGTATTTGTGATGGAAAGGACGCATAATCTGTTGACTTCTTACATTAACGCCTGTTGTGAGTATAAAAACGTCTGTTCTCAACACTGCCCAACTAAATTGTAGTAGCTTATTCCTTCGTAGCTCCTATCCTTATTGTTTGTTCGTTTTGTTAATATTACCCCTGCAATCCCACCATCCCACTTTTGGTCTAAGAGGAGGATTAGTCATTCTCTCCTTCAAAATCACAGTAATTCACAGTAATCACAGTAGAGCATTTGGTCAATTGTTGTGCTCCCTCCAATAATAATTGTAAAACGCTGCAAGTTCATTCACAGGGGTTGTTTATTCCTCGGACCAGGAACATAAGACTCATTCAAATCGATTCAGCGTCCAAAGTTTAGTGGAAAATGATACCCCACACGCCTAGGTACCAGAAATCTCGAAAAACCATTATCGAAATAAGTAGATAGGTACCCATTTTAACCCATAACCTCTTCCAGTGGGCGCCAATTGTCCTGAGAACTGTCTCATCGGATTCAGCGTCCACAATTTAGTGTAAAATGATACCCCACATGCCTAGTACCAGAAATCTCAATGAACCACATTCAAAATGGGTAGATGGATACCCATTTTGACCCACAACCTCTTCCAGTGGGCGCCAATCGTCCCGAGAACTGTCTCAATGGATTCAGCGTCCACAATTTAGTGGAAAATGATACCCCACACGCCTAGGTACCAGAAATCTTGAAAAACCACTTTCGAAATAGGTAGGTGGATACTCATTTTGACCCATAACCTCTTCCGGTGGGTGCCAATAGTCCCGTGTCCGCCGTCCGAGCGATTTCCTTTTGAATGCCCTGAATTGGATTGAAGTTTAGCATACGAAACCCGTTTGGGCCTAGAAGAACTCATTTTCTGAGGGAGGATGAGAGTAAGAATGGTTTTGGATATTTTAGAGGGCAAAGGTGTGTCAGATAGTATTTTCATTACATTGTCAGACGCAAAATCGATTAAGATGTGCTGTGAACCGATTGATGTGAGGTCGAAAACGTGCATTTTTTACTTGGTTACATCCGTAAAATAGGCGCCCTTTTATCTGCCGGGATCTTAATCTATTTAGCGCCTACAATTTTGTGGAATGTTATACTTCCAAGTTGTATATCTCAAGTACATGAATAAAAAAACTTTTATAAAAACAACGTTTTTCATATGCACTAAAAAGTAGAAAATAATTTTCCTATGAGCTTGGAAGAATTTCTGAATAAATTGGTCACATTATGGTAACAGACTTTATAACAATTTCCAATTCTTATAAAACGAAAAACGTTGGGCGCATTTTGTATTATTATTATTATTATTTTCTAAAATTATTTTCTATTATTTTCTTTTTCATTATTTTTTATTATATTAGATCTTGATGTTTGAGTACATGCGCCGGGCGGGGAGGGGGGGTAATCCTTTGTTTACCTTTTTCAATCTCCAACACATTCTAGAGGGATTGGACGACCTTTTGACTAACGTTACATTTTTTTCTCCCGTCGTTGTTGACGGGTCCCAACCTAGTGATATAAAATTTTATAATTTTATTTTATTGAAATGACTCAAGAAGCTCTTTAAATCATCATCAAAGTATTATAATATTGCATTGTCATCTGGTTCTGATCTATATGTAAAGTTTCAGAACTACTATAGATTGCCGATAAATGGTCGAAATTTGAGTTGAAAGATTTCGCGGACAAACAGACAAACAAATAGAAAGCGGGTTAAGAAAAAGTTTTAA
>CM034001.1:12664026-12696004 GCA_019603395.1 Cyrtorhinus lividipennis
GTCTTAGAACACACCGCTAGTTGGAGAGGGCACCAAAATACGAGTATTTATGAGGCCTACCTGCTCCACTATCTATGCTCGCTATAGCTATCCACCTATAAACATTGAGGGTGAGCGTTTGGTAATAACGTTGGCTGCCTAGATCACACAATCGGTGCATCCAAAATATTTCGCTCGTGTTTTTGGGCACCGAGAACCGAAACCATCGTTTATATATAGTAATACAACATAATTATGACTTACAACCGTGACGTCTGATGAGTGCAACTTGTCAGGAACGAATGGGGTGTTACCATGGTCGGAAATGTTGTAAAAAGACTTTGTCCTTACATGCAGGGGAAAAGCAAGTCGGATACATCAGAAATAGCGGATGATGGTTTTTTTAAAAAGCTACCCGCTCAATGGTGACGTCACAAAACACTAAGAGTGATATGACGGCTAATTTGAGAAAAAAAGTGAGAATACGCGAGGTGCCATCTTTTTGGCTCAGTTGGTCCTACGAACTTTTCAGCCCCCTCGTAATTTGGAGAGAGTATGGGTAACATGTGTTTTTTGAAACTCCGATGTTCGGAACCTTTTTGAGAACATAGGCATGTAGGGTCCCAACATATTTTCCCACTAAAATTGTACCCTGAATCCATGAGACGGGTCTCGCGTTTAGAGCTCTCTGGCGAGTGGTATGGGTCAAGATGGTGCTAACTAGCTACTTAGCTTATTGCTTTCAGCATCTTTACGTTCGCAAAACAAAACATAACCGATGTCTTCTCATTCGTCCTTTCATCCCTGCATCTTGTGGCTTCGTCAGTTATTGATCGTCAAACATTTTCACTTTCGTGTAGTACGTCAACGGATTCAATAGCATTCTGAAGAAGTTGAAAATCCTAGTACGGCATCACGCCCAGTTTTTTTCAAAAATGTAGATTGTTCCACTGTATCCCTGCTTTGATTGATGAATCCACCACTTTGCATTCAACCCTCGGTCAGCTGCAGGGGCGACCACAGACGCTGTTTTAATGAATCATGTTGTAACTGGCTTTGGGGGTTTTCACGAGATGGCGCTACGTCTGGTCTCGGCAGCTAATCTCTTGACCTCCGTGATTTTAACGAGGGTAGCACTCGCAACAAGTTTTTTTTTTTAATATTTTTTTTTATTGCCCCTAAACGGAAGCTTTATTCAATCACAATCTAGCGATCTTACAAAGCTAATGAGTGATTTATTCTGTTTACAAAGCACATCTTAACATAATTCTACACAAATATGCAAACGTGAGCATTTTAGTCACTTGGGGCTCATTTGCTTTTTTTTGTTTTTCACATTCACTTCACTAGCTCGTGCGGCCTGGTCCTTTTGAGATCTTCTCGTTCGCGGGCTGGAACATCGAGTCAGATGGACGGCTTCGTTTGTAACATGCCTTTGTAGGCCTTTCTTGATGGGCTTGCAGCATTCGGTGTTTTCGGATGAACCATTTTCTTTCTACCACCCCAAGGTCTTGATGATGTTGTCGTTCCTGATGTACCAAGTCGCTTTACGATTTGCCCTTAGTACTTTGGTACGAATCTTTGTATGATGTAATGTTGCTCTTGCGGGCACAACCCCATAGTTTGCGCCATAATCCGCGATGGCTTGAGGACTTGTTTATAAAGCAACTTGACTCTCTACGGAAGAGTTGAGTACTCAACCCATGAGCCCGTCCAGCTTCAACATTTTATGTCGATCTCCTCGCTGCTTTTCTCACGTGCGTTTTCCATCTTAGGCTTGGGCATCTACGTCATCCCCAGGTATTTCGCTTCATTAGCGTACTCCATCAAAGTGAAGACCTATCAACAAGCGGGGATAAATAATTTCTTTGTTTTTTGGGGGCTTAAATGAAGTTGTTCGACGGACTGAACTACACAGTCTGTTCTCGAAACGTTTGAACCGCCTCCGAAACGCAAACCACGTACCTTCACCGGTTTAGGCGACGAGTTCTTCCGTTATGAAGAAACGTGCGCTCAACGAAAGCTCGGGTGTTTACCTGGCGAAAGAAACCTTCAGTGTGAGAGAAATATTAGATCGACCGGACTCAAATGTTGCCTTGAGTGGAAGGGTCAAGGGGGAAAGGTGAACGAATCCCAGATATGACTGGGTCCGGGCTCCGAGATCGATGAATTGCGGGTGAGTGAGATTTTTGAAGCTTGATTAGGCCTCTAATCAAGTTACTCGAAATCTCGTTATCCTCTTATGATGGTTCTTGTTTATTGGACTTTTTCTTTTGAATTTCTCTTCTTTTTGGGACTTGTTATTGGAACTGAAAACGTACTGAAGATTATCAACGGTCGGAATTACATTCCATTTTCGCTCGCCTCTGGCTCTTTCCTTGGCAAAATACGAGGATGTCCATCTCACGCAATTCCAGTTAGGTAGCGCGCTAGAAGGGTAAAAAAGTGTAACTTCATGTTTTATCTGCTGCCATAGTGTCAATGAATAATATGACATTAAAATGTACCCCCTCCCTCGCCTCTGATCACGAAGGGAATGAGTTTTTTTATCTGTCATAGATACTCAAAAGCTAACAGATAAACCGTAGGCCCCAAGCGCATCATGCAAAGACATGAGAATCCTCAGTGAAACATCTCGATTTTTGGAAGTCATGTTCTTTGAATTTATACTACAAATGGTACCAGTCCCTCTCACAACTTATTAATACCCAAGAAGAACCAAAAATTGAGAAACAACTTTAAGACCTCAAAACCACCCTTGGAACGCAACCCCTGTGAAGATCTCCTTATTGTAGCTATCAAACCTTTTTACGAATCAGGTTTTTAAAAATCTCGTGAATATTCCTATGAACTTATTTTTCTTCAGTTTGCTATTTTTTGTAATTTCACTTCTCTCTCACTTCACCTAGCGTTTATTCTCGTTCTACTACGAGAAAAAAATATCAGTGGTCTAATTTTTTTAAAACTCGGGGACCTGCTGTTTTCGACAATTGGGAGTCGGAAGGTAATATTTTGTCCTTTCGCTTCCTGCAGGATATTTTTCGGCGGTTGGTCTGACACGTGCGGACGTTTGGTCATACGAGGCAGGACACTTAATTAGAGGCTGACCACATCTCAGTTTCTAACTCGAATGTTCTGGATGCAATCACAACACACGTAACTCGGAGAAGAGCTTAGCTGTACAAACTTGTACGAATTCTCTCAAGTAGAGCTATTCATAGAAAAACGCTGCAAATGTTTACGATTGTTTTGATTCTAGGTGTACTTGGGGTCTGGGATAAGAGTTAGGGAATAAGTCCCCTACCCACTTATCACCATAAACTTATTTTCAAAAGCTACTTTCACCCATAACCTCTGTGTAGTGGGAGGGGGTGAGGGTACCTGGTACCCATATCATTGATTCAGGCGCCCAAAATTAGCCAACAAATGATACCAAACAACCTATGTCCACAATAACCCGAAATCGAGTTTCAAAACACATTTTCACCATACCCTCTTCAAATTTGGTCCGATTGGGCTGAAAGTTCGAGGAACAACTGAACTCTAGAATAAGGTCCCTTACAACTTGAGAAATTTCCTAAATTTAGGCGGGCGACTTTCAAGTCTTTTGTTTATCATTCCTTACACTAATCACCTGTTTTCATGGCCTATCTCTGGCAGCTTTCATGATTTTTTGCCAACTAGGATGTGGAGTATTACTCTCCAGTAATTTTGAACGCTTAATCCATCGAGATATGGAGGACCGATTGGACCACGAAAGTGGTTATGGGTCCAAAATATGTACCTTTGGAATGACTCCTCGACGCCCCGACAATTAATTCTTTCTTCTTAGTACTAATGATAAATCGTTATGGAAGAATTCGCAGCGATTTTAAAAAGCTAAACAGCACCAACTGTGAGTTTTGGAACAAATCGGAGATATCACCCATAGGGCCATGAAAATAATACAATTGAATCTATCAGGAAAAATAAAGCAAATGTTGACAATTCAAAACCAGAAAACACGATTTTGAGACCTCTTCGTGATCAATAAATACATCCCCTCGCATGTGTGCGGGATCGAACAGGTCAAGTGAACCAAACTGACCTAATCATCTGATCTGAATTTTAAGATTTTAGAAAGATTCTACGGCCAAAAAGGTTGTAAAACGGAAGGACATTTCGTTTTTAAATCCAAGCGTGTTGGAACACGATTTTGGTTGGTTGATTCCTTGAATAATCAACCTATGTTTTTCATGCAAATTGGTCAACCTCTCCGCTCGGCCAAAATTTTTCTGGACGTTTCATGATGTCTGATCAAAAAAGTTCATGTCCGTCGCCGTCCAATGTCCACGCCGTTTTGTGGTAGTAGAAAATTTTCTAAAAATCTGAAAATTTGGTCAGGGGTCTGTTCCGGCCGGAGACGATCCTCGAAACTTTTCAGCCCGATAGGACCAAATTGGGTGGGGCAGGGGTCAAAATGTGTAATTCAAAAATGGATTTTGAGATTTTTTTGCAATCTAGGTGTGTGGGATGGCATTTTCCACTATATTTGAACGCTGAATCCAATGAAAGGGTCCCAGAACGATTGGCACGCCAACTGAGAAGTAATGGGTCCAATGGGTAATTTATCACCCATTTGAATATGTGTTTTCGGATTTCTGCTACCAGGGTGTGTTGGTATAGTTTTCCACTAAGTTTGGACCCTGAATCGATTGGGTATGGTATGGGACCCGCCACACCCACGTTTCCCCCATATCGAGGAGTATTTCCCAACCTCGTGTGCAGGACTTTGGCAGATTTTTGTCAAGGCATTTGAGGCATTGAGATAAATTGAAGAAAGTGGCGTCACGACCCGAAAAACGTCAGCATGAAAACTGGGCTGAGGAGATTAACGACATTCGGACCCGTGTAGTTTTTAACAGTTACAATTGAGGAAAGTTTGCTTAAGTGTTAAGTTGTTGGGGTTGCCTAGAAAAAGTTCACACGCTGTGAGCAAATTACACCCAATTGGTCATCAGTCAGTGAAGAAAATCCCAACTCGCAAATAACTTCCTTTCGAAAGATTCGGTTCAAAACACACGCCTCCGACAGAGCTTATTGAAGAACAGTAGAGACCCAAGGTATCTGGGTCTTTCTAATAGAGTGTTCTCACGTGGGCACGATTTGAACTTTCCCGAACTGTCTATGCGGGCGACCAACTTCGTGAATCGGGTTCAAGTTCAGATGTATCAGCGTAGGCGAAGCCCATTGGAAAGTTTAAACTTAGCGTGAAGACTGAAGGTGGCTAGGCGGGTGCCCCCAGTTGACTTTGTTACCGCGGACCCACGCAGGTTGAAACCTGCCAAAGCCCAAAAATGGCGATGTGGTGAACGACTGAAACCGTATCAGGCTCCACACGGAAAATGAGGTCAGTCAGGAATGCGTGGCATCGATCGTAGCTAATCAACACTTCTAACTTCTCGAAAAAAAAAAGTTTTGCCCGTCGCTATCGAAGGGTCCACGAGTAAAACTTTTACAATTCTCATAACTATTTGCCTCGGCACGAGTTGAGGAAAGTACAACATATTTTTCCAATCATTTCCACGCGCCCCTGAATTATTGACTACCACAGGGTGGCTAACCGTTGTGGTTGACGTGGGTTTGAACCTTATGGCTGGCTGGAACAATTTATTTCAGGCCAGGGTCCACTTAATTAAATCAAGACACTCTGAATCCTCATGATTTCATAGCTAAGGTTATTCTTTCAGTTTTTCCTGAAAATGTAACATTTTGTTTTAATAAGGGTCCAAATTCGGAAACTGATACATCCAACCGCAATTCACAACAGTTTTAATATCCATCTATACTTTCATCTAATAATAAATAAATAATAAAAAGTTGGCAATTCTTTCACAGGGCCTGGTTATTCCTCGGACCAGGAGCATGGAGACTCGTTCCAATCGATTCAGCGTCCAAAATTTAGTGGAGAATGACACCCCCACACGTCAGATCGCCAAAAATCTCAAATCCATTTTTCCAAAAACACTTTGACCCCAACCTTCAAATTTGTTCGATTGGGATAAAAGTTTCGAGGACCGACTGGTGCTGGAAACGACCCTGACCAAATTTCAGAAAAATTTCTACTACCGAAATCGGCGTGGACCGAATCGGAAAGATTGACCTTCTGCATGGAAACATAGATTGGTTTTCCTCATAGATCAGACGTTTGATGGCGACAGGCTCCAGTGGCTTTCCTGCAAAAACGTTTTCGCCATCACCTGAGCGTGTAAATGATCAGGTAGGTACAACAAACTTTGACGAATCAATCTAGATGGGTTTTTATGATTCGGAGATCCGCTTTTCCAATTATTCCACAACATTTTTTATTTCAAGTAGTTCTCGCTTTTTGTGGGAATCATATCATTGAGGCTATCGGAGGAGTTCCTGCCTATTGAGAAAAAAAAATGACAAAAAAATAGAAGTCTCTTCCTTCAAGAAAAAGTAATTTTCAAAACTCAAAATATCACCTCTTAACCCACAGAAACCAGTTCAGATGTTTTGCCAAATGGGCAAAAACGAATCGAAGGAAAACTTCGGAACTCCCGAGAAGGGAAGCACAAATAACGAGGGTAAGGCAGAAACATTGAAAGTCATCTACCGAAATGCCCTTTGCCATGCTGTGTAGGAAAGTACATACAATCACGAAAGGCGAAAACAAATTGTTTTTGGTAATGCACATAAATTACCTCAAGTAGTACATAAATCACTAGTCTATGTATCAATGCAGTGTCCGAAATTTGGTGATAAATGATACCTCACACTCCTGGTGTCCCAAAAGTGTCCACAAGTGTTGACATTATAGGGGGAGGGGGTACGAGTATATAAATATCATATTAAAACAAGAATTAACCATCGTGGAATAATTTGAGCATTTTATAGTCTGCAGTTGTAACTGCTAAAAATCCAAAATTTTTAAACACCCCATTTCATCGTATATTTATTTTTGTAACTGAATATATTCGGAAGAATCGATCCGACGTCATCCCGTTTGAATATCAAAAGGTCAATGCCATTTGTTCGGCCATAGTCGTGCTCTTCATTTGCAGTCCCCAGTTGGGTCGTGACTCAGAAACTGCTGAGCCACGCAAAACACTTTTCATTTTTCTAAACTTCCAAATCATGCACCCTTTGCAATCGTCTCTAAAGAAACGAAAATAATAAACTATGTTTGAAGTAAAGAAACCATTTCATTCACCGAGTTGAATGGAGTCTTTTACAGCCGTCCTTGGCGGAAGTGAACTCGCTAGTGAATGGTTATAAATATTTTTGTTCAGCTACGGTATTCGACTTCATTTAACTTTTGCATTCAAAAAGGGAAATATTCGCAGGAGGATGAGAGTTTACGTTGAAAGCCCATAAGGGGCATTAAACATCCACCAAAATTGTATATTAGGTAAGGTAAGATTTCTAATGGTCAGTGTGGTTTTCAGGCTGAATTTGGGTTAGTATACTCCTTACTAAAATGACACTTGCTTATCAGTATCATTTTTTAAACATTTCTCATCTGAACTTCCAGTTTAGACGTTTGACAGTACGTTTATAGATCCAAAACCCGAAAAAGGCCCATACAAATACACAACGACATAAACTCGAAAATGAGTTTTTTGAGGCAGCTAGCTACCTAAAACTTTACGTAGTTAAATCCAGAAATTCAGGAGGATAATGCTGTAGAATATATTTAGTGAAAAAGCAAAGCGTGAATCCCGCAGTTTTTGGCTTACCCTAGGTTTCCTACCTAGCGAGCCTGCTTACATCTTTCGAGAATTATACTTCTGCTGCATCAGCATCACTGAACTATACAAGTTTGCTTTCCTTGCGTCTTTCTCACTCAATTAGTGCTCCCGATGCTGAGAGGTGGAGAAGACAACCAACTGTTCACCAACTTATCATAATTATATTAAAATGATGATGGGTTTCAAAGTCACAGATTGAAGGATTTGTTACGAAAATAAGTAAATAAGGTGTAGAAAGGAAGTAGAGCCTCTGGATCTTGAGAGCGGAACCGCCTCCACAGTCATTTCGGCAGGAGCGACCAGTATAGGCCTCACATTTTCCATTTTTTCTTCGGTTTAAAACTTTTAATTGGAAGATCAATGAATATTCAACAGCATTATCGATTGTCATGAAATCTGGGTAGGTATTCCTTGAATAATCAACCTAGGTTAAATAACCAACCAAAATGATAGAAATTACATCGATTTGTAAGTAAACATTAGCAATGAGTAAAAATTAAGTTTTCACTTATTTTGGTCCAAACAGGGCGTGTGTTTGTGTCGCTCATTCCTAGGAACAACACCATTTTAGACATAAAAAAGTGAATGCCAGTCATTGTAGAAAGATTCTTTTATGGGTAGTTTCACAGCTTTCGAGGGCCTATGTAGCAGTGGATGCTTCCTACATTACTAAAATGAAATATATTTTTGTTTCCAAAATGGAATTTTTTGTTTTACATTTCAGAGCTCCTGACTAATTCGATTTTGTCCATGTGTCCACATATTCCTGTTTACAGCAATAACCTTAACAATGGAGTATACAAGTGTAGTGAAAAGCGACGTTTTGGTTGGTTATTCCTTGATGTATGTTTCCATGCAAGAGGTCAACGATTCCAGAAAGTGTTTTTTGAAAAATGGATTATCGAGATTTTTGGAGATTGATTAGTTGAGGCAAAACGACGGTTTTTTGGTTGGTTATTTCTTGAATAATCAATCTATGTTTTCATGCAAAAAGTCAACCTCTCCATTTGCCCCAAAATGTTGTTTACTTAATTTGGCACCAAAAAATCTACCTCCATGATGTCGTCAATTTCTCTGATGACTTCATCTGCGGTTTTGACGGGTTCGGTGTCCTGCGTGAAACCCGAGAGAATAAGTGAGTGCATGTCCAGGTCACTGGCCACAGCCTCGTCTTCGCTGCTGAACTCTTCTTCGTCCATGACTTTATCCTGTGTTCATCAAGTTTTTAGGATCAATATGAATGCTTTGTTTACCGAAAAAACTGGTCAAAGAATTCATCCGATATCCACATCACGTCCATATCCCGAGAACCACAAGTAACTCATAGACACTGTAATCCCGAAGATCACCTAAGAGGTGTGTTGGAATAAAACCCTGAGATTCCTCGCATTGTCCACCCATCTCTAGAGTCTGTTGGAATCAAACTAGATGGAAAGACAAGAGGCACGAGAATCTATAGTACGACATCTAGCAATGCAGTAACAATTCACAAAGCAGACAACCTATGCGGCATCCGGAATTCGGCGGACTACAAACTACCGTTGACTACATACTGATGATGAAGATAATGGTTAACAATGATAATAAGTGAATATTCATGTTAATTTAGTTATTTTAAGAAGAAAATTGTTAAAATTTTTATTAGATGATTTATAAGGAATATATGTATAGTATAGTATGAGTCATTGATGTAAATTTTTTCAAGTAATGTTATATTTTATGTGATTTTTGATCCTGGGAGGAGTGAAGAGAGCCCTCAATGGCCCTATTCCTCCTAGATGGATGTATAAAAAACAATCAATCAATCAAGAATGAGGAATTTCTTTATACAAATATGGATTCGAACAAATCACAAATTACTTGCTGTCTCTGAGCACAGAAATAATATGGGTAGTTAATACACATAATTCAGCCTCAAGCACCTTGTGCAAAAGCAATCACTGCATGGTCATGATTCAAAGTACCAGTTGTTCCGGCAAAAACACGAGAGATTTATTGTAAGTTTAGGTCATAAAGACTCACCAGAACTCTTCAGTTTGTCTTTTGTCCAAACGGGTTTCAATGTAACAGTTTTCTATAGAGATTTTGAAATAGCCCTGGAGAACTGATCCTTCTACTCAAAACAATTGAAAGACAAACGAAATAAGCCTTGTTTTTGGAAAGTCCACGCAAATTCCCATTTAAGGCTTAGTTCGAACAAGGCGAAAAACCATGATGTTGAAAAACAGCGTGCCAATTATGTTTTCCCAATGTTTCACACAAATTTAACTCTGTGTAGAAGGTCCTATGCCACTTTGTGCAATATATACGGACGATTAGACTTGGAGAGGATGAATATTATTGACTCAAACATGTAGCTTCCAACCTTTTCTTCGTTGAGATTCAGAGCCGGCATGTGGAGTTTTCTGGCATATGATTTTGACCAGTCGATCGGCAAAATGTTACCAAAGTTGCCAGTGATGGTCCACCACATTCTGAAACACGAAAAATTACAGCGTTAGGGCAAGAATACATGTAAAAAAAAAATCACTTTCCAAAACTCTAATAGAAAATAAGGCGCTACAGCGAGAACAGGAGGTGGGACAGATCAGCCTATCGGGTTCATGTTTGTTATTTTGCTGTAAAGGAGCCAACTTTCACGAGACCAAAAAGCCCTTGCAGTTCAACTCTACCGTACTCTACCTGAATCGAAAATCAAGTAAAAGTGTGGGGTATTTTAGTTTTCCCAGTTTCTCTCACAGTTCTTTCATATTTTCAAGTGTGTGATATAGTACCGAGTGGTTCTAAAAATCAGTAACCAGTGTTTGTGTAAACACAGAAGGATCAACGGCCCATGTTTTTAGAAACGCAGAAACCCTATTTGACATCTATCAACTATACTGTTTCTACATGTTGTAGAGGCCCCTCATCGACTCGTCAAGGTATGGCCCATATGATCAGAGTAAGGAATGGTGGCAAAAGAGGATTTCATTGCTATTGAAGAACGAGAAAAACCGCTGCAAATTATTCCACAAATTCTCGGAGCAAGAATATGGGGGAAGCAGTGAGTGTGGAGTGTCCCAATTGATTGATTTCAATCGATTCAGTCTCCAATATTATTTACTGGAAAATAATACCCCTAGGCACCCGATAACCCGCTTTCAAATAGGTAGGTAAGGTACCCATTCCGGGGCCCGTCTTTCAAGGATTCAGCGTAAAAAAAATAAGTGAGGGACCCTCAGGGCGTATTTTCGCATACTTAGGCGTGTGGAGAATTATTTTCCACTTAATGTTGGACTCTGGACCGATTGGAATGATTCTGGGACACTTCACCACTGACTGATTTACATTGCAGTCCCCGCCATGAATGAACGGCTCACCAAGTTGTTTGAAGGTTCGAGCAAACTCATTTGACATATGTCTTGAACAACCAATAAAAACGATTGAACCTATTTTCATACCTTCTGAAGCAACAATAAAAGACCCCCCCCCCCCTTCACTACACGTTTTAGAGCATCAATGGGAGAGTCTAGAAAGCACCAATATTTTGAAATGGGACCAATTTTTTACATCGTAGGTAACACTACCAAAAGTGGGATTTCACCAAAATTGTACATGAGAGGGTTTTTTCTGTTTATTACTGAAACAAAAGACAACCCCGACAAATTTTGGGTGCAGCTTACTATTCTACGGTAAAACATTCTTCCAGGCTGATCAATAATCAAGATCTCCTGACTTAGGAAATTGCCGTCCACGCGGACTTTGGTAGTAGGCATTTTTCTAAGAATCTGAAATTTTGGTCAGAGGTCTGTTCATGGCTCTAGTTGGTCCTTGAAACTGTTCAACCCGATCGGACCAAATTTGGGTGGGGTAGGGGTCAAAATGTGTTTTTCGAAAAATGGATTTTCGAGATTTTTAGCGATCTAGGCGTATGGGGTATCATTTTCCACTAAATTTTGAACGCTGAATCCAATGAAATGGGTCCTGGAACGATTGGTGCCCTCTGGATGAGGTTATGGGTCATAATGGGTACCTATCTACCCATTTCGAATGTGCGTTATTGAGATTTCTGGTACCCAGGCGTGTGGGTTATGATTTTCCACTATTCATTTTATTATTATTATTTCTTTTAAAGAAAAAATGGGATTTTATTAACTAGTACTCAAATGAAGGAAGTGATTGAAATCAGCACAGCGTTACGATCCTCTTGTTGTAGCTCCTAGAGAAATGGGAAAACCTCCAATGACCTCTCAGGGAAAATAGTAGGCACATGAGAATCGCGAGACCAGGCGATAGTACGTTGAATACTGCCGTAAGATTACAGAGACAGAAAGCTTTAATAATATAAGCACGGAAGGCTGTGATGGCGGGCGTGCTGGTGCTGGGGTGGCGGCAACGTATTGATTGTTAGGCGGCGACCTTCGCTGGTTCCTCGAACCGTACCCTGCTGCGTTGTATCCTCAATGTAATCCGCGACAAATGCTACGTATAAAAACCGCCGTTCATGATAAGAGTACATACATGATTCAGTATACACCGTTTTGGTAATGTTATACAATCCAGTGCACTAGGGGGCACTAGCTCTGACTGAACTTACTCATTCCCCAGTCCTACTAGGTCATTGTGTAGTTTTTTAAAATTGTTCGAGTAGCGGGACTGCTTCTTCATTAACGTAACCCCTAAGCCTCTCTTGATGGAATACTGCTTGTATAGGGTGTTCCAGAAATAGCGCCTAATTTCAATAAACAATTCAATTTTTGGTCAATTTGAAATTTTTTTTTAATTGGAAATCGTAGGAAAACAACTCCGATTTATGTGTGAAAATGATATTGGGCATGTGCCCACCCAAACCAGCCGTACATTGCACCAAACGGTCATTGAAATTTCGATCAATCGCTGGCAGACCTCCGGATCGATGGTGGCAATGGTTTTCGGATTTCTTCCTTCAATTGGCCAACCATCCGAGGTTTATTGGCGTACACTTTGGACTTAACGAACCTCCATAAGACAAAATCGAGTGGGGTCGAGTCACAGGACCGTGCTGGCCACTCCTGAGTCCTTCGAAGCAATATGATGCGGTTGGGAAACTTTAATCGCAGAAGTGCCATAGTCTCGCGCGAAGTATGGCTAATTGCCCCATCTTGCTGGAACCAAAATCCTTCTAAATCATCAATTTTCTCCAGTTTGGACCAAAACTATTCAGGAATTTGAGCCTGTACTGGCTCGAACTGCTTCGACGGTCTCTTCGTCTCGCGATGAGCGCGACGACCTCCTCTCGTTCAAAATTGAGCCCGTGGTTTCGAATTTTCGAACTAATCTTCAAACAGTGGATTCGTTAGGTGCCACTTTACGTCCTAGAGGATCTTGAAGGACTCGAACCGTTGCCGTGGGGCTTTCATCACACTTTTCAAAGGATTTCAACACCAAAATTCGCTGTTCTTTGGAGAGTTTGTTTCATCGTTAAGAACTCACGTAAACACCAAAAACTCAGCAACGAGCGGGTCGGTAACTCAAATCGGAATGATAAAAGATAACAAAAATCATTACACCACGGCTTCCAACCTTCCCGGGAAACCGTAGTGCCTACTTAAAATTCGGCGCTACTTCTGGAACACCCTATATTATATTGATAACTACATTGACCTTTGGCACTTGCGATTCCAGGTGCAAATTGTTGGTGAAACGGTACGAATCACGTACTTTATTTTGAAAAGGCTGAATGCTTTTAGTAAGTTCAGAATGGATTCCTCAACGACTATTTGCTAATTGGGGAAGCACTCTAGAACCCCCTCCACCCTCCGGAATACCGCTCGAATTCTGGTCACAAAATTCGTGTATCAGATGGGGTCAAAATGTACCACCGAATCTAGCTGGGCGTCAGGGATTGTCCGTACAGCACAATCACTGAGGGTCGGAACCGAATCACCCTCCCCAACAGTCACGTTGAGAGTCAAGCCATGTCTTGCAGCGTAAATAACTGTCCACTAGCAGCATTGATTAAAGTTCGAACATTCCATTTGCAGCCCACATCCTAGTTCGGAATATGTCCGTGAATTATTCAGCAGCAGAAACCAACAAATTTACTGCACGGTTTGGTTTGATCGCTTGAGGATGTTTCATATTACAGGGTCAAGTAACCCTGTGAAGTTTTGGATGCAATGCAATCAAATCCGATAATTCGATATCTTAAACCGGATACTAATATTACCTACTACAACATAATACTTTTTTTAATAATGACAAAAAACTTACTGGCACTCGTTCATGATTTCCTCCTGACTGCGAACCTGCACTGGGGCCAATTTCTCGACACTCTCGTCGTAATTGCAAAAACATCGCGTGATTTTGTCATCGAACGTGTTCACCAAATCTTCTAAGCTCCCAGAAAACGTTTCTGTAAAATTTTCCGCGTCCACAGTCATGTTTGAGGAATCAACAGAGCATAAACATTGCTTCAGTAAAGGGGGCGAATTGTCAACGTCGTTATTTGGGGTGGCGTTTTTCAGATTGTTCAAATTCACGTCTTCCGTCAGATTGAGGAGGTCAGATTTCCCCGTCATTTCGGGAACCTGAAACAAAAACAACAAAAAAAAAATCGTCACATTACCAAATATGAGTGAAAAACTTCTAGGTGAAATGAACGCACTCCCATCATGTGAGCACTGAATGTGAGACTGTGGGAACCCTAAAATGGTTGTTGCTTCTCTTGAGCATAGTGATGGCTTTCTGGTACTAATCATAAACACACTCAGCTTGAATTAAGTTCTAATGAGATACTACAAATTACATTAAAATGCTGTTTGCCCTCTGTGATCGAAAATTACTGCCTCTTTAGTCTGTAGTAACTCTAGACGCCAGTGTCCATTCCTGATGTTCCTGTCCAAAATACTTCTCCTTTCACTCCCTTACACCTCTCCACACAAAATCAATCCCGAAAGTTTTGTCAGATCTTCAGAGCCTGGGGGATGGCATAGTACCAACAAATTTGAAATTATCAAAATGAGTATCTTACGCGATTAGCCAGAAGTATGTAGCTGATGTGAACATCCCCAGTGACCCTTAAAGTTTACATAGATTGGACATTTCATGCGGCTGTTTTTTAGGGAAAATTACGTTAAATAAAGTCAAGAATAGAGAACGCCAAGAAATGTAACCTGTTTAAGAAAGAAGTAGCTTAATACGGATATATCGTATTACAATCAGAGGCACACACACAATCGTCAAACAGAAGAAGGGCAGAATTTCCTGTCGCACAAACTCAAAAGAAGCTTCGCTTGTTCATTGGGTTTTGGTCCTACTACCGCTGTTTTCTGGACGGCTCTAGGCAAGCCAACTTTATATTTATTGCCCTTTTCTTGTTTCACGGGGGGGGGGAGGTCCATTTATTCATTCCAATGTTTGACAATCAACATGTAGTATCCCTAATCCTGCAGTAGAAGATGATGGGTCTTCTGAAAGATCGTCTTTTCGAAGAAAATCGTCACGCCAATATGATTTGGCGCTTGGATCGTCTCCTCCTTGAAACAGGAGCCCGATTTTCAGAGCACTTCTTCGCGCGGCAAGGGACGAGGGTACCACCAGACAAGATGCAGTTGGGACCAACCTCCAAAAAAGAAATGCGGCGAAATTTACGGCTACAAGCATCGCTCACCACGCAAATTCAAGGACGCAGCTTGCCACAAATGCCACGGACCTCATCTCGCTAGAGTTTGTAAAAGCTGTTCAGCGGGATTCTCAAGGTGGGAAGAAGATTCACAAAGGTAAATTCGCAACTAAGAAACACCAAAACTGAGAAAACCTTTTTTTCATATTTTCACACCAAGTGCAAACCTTCCGGTACAACCGAGCCGAATGTTGCTTACGATAATGAGAATTACGGTTAAAGTGCGAATTTTTATCATAGATACTAGAGGTCCTATTAGGGAGAAAATTGAAGTTTTAGGATTTCAAATCACTCGAAAACCAAACGGTTCAGTTCCGGCAAAGGAAGAATGTTTTTTTTTTTTTTTTTTTCAACGTCACTAGCGATGAGTTATTCGCTAAGATAAAATCAGAGTATCCAGAATTATTCTCTAAGAAATAAGATTGTTTCACGTAAGATACAGTTTCCCTTGAATTACTAGGAGAATCAAAGCCGAAATTTTGCTGACCCAGGCCGCATCAACTAACCCCAAGAGCTGACGTAGGACGAGATCTTGAAAGGTAAGTAGTGAAGAAGACTTTGGAACAAGTAGGTTATTCTCCATAAGAAACGCCGGTTGTACCAATTTTGAAACCGATGGTATGTATTACAGACAACCTGGAGACAATAAATATGACCCTCAACCCTCTGTCAGAAATTTGCCAAGCTGGATTTAAGCCTGGCATATCAATACATTCCTCTTGATGACTCCTTCAAGGATCATCAGATGACGACAATATCCACGCACAAGGGGTTTACGTCTTCCGTATGGGGTAGCCCCAAATAAATTTCAAAGAATGGAGCTCTCGTAGAAGGTATAGAAGGTAGGTCGCGGTTCTCCTGGACGACCTACTAATCGTTGGAATGGATCTTCCAGAGCTGGTGAAGCGCTTGCGCCAAGTTTTGAGCAAACTTCAGGAAGCTGGGCTCACGCTAACAGAAACTGTTTTTTTTTTTTTTAATTTTAGAAAATTGTTTATTGACTTAAATATAGTCATTTACAAAATTTTAACAATAACAACAATATACAATTGACCTGAGGGTTGTGTTACATTAGCTCAATAGTTAATGTGGCATGAATAATAATTTAAAATTTATAACACATAATACATTACATTATTTATAATACAGCACACTTCGTCTTTTCATTTTCTTCTTTATGTTTACTTTCTTCTTTCTTTACTCCAGCAGTGTTGAGTCGTGAAGTTCGGTTACAAATTTCCGTTTTAGAGTTTTGCGAGGAATTTGGGACTGTCCCCCCTTAATCAAGGAGTTCTGGTGCACGCTCATCGTCCTGGCTAACTGAGCAGAGTGCCGTTGAATTATTTCACTGACGAGTTCCACTTGGAGGTCATTATGGAGGGTTTCATTACTGACGTACCAAGGTGCGTCAGTTATGATTCTTAAAACTCGGTTTTGAAATATTTGGATATAATTCAAGTTGCTCTTGGCGCTCGCTCCCCATATTTGACAACCATAGGTCCAAATAGGTCTTATCAGTTGTATGTAAATTAATTTTTTCGTGCTTAGAGCAATTTGCTTACTCTTGAGCAGGGTATAGAGTTCTCTTAGTCTCGTTCTCAGTTTTCCTTTAAGAAATTTGATGTGCTCCGACAGTGTGAGTCCTTTATCGAGTATTAACCCCAAATACTTGACGGAACATTGCTCTGGTATTGGTTCATTGTTCAATTGAAATTGCCTGCGTACTCTTTGCGTTTTAAGGAGAAAGTGACAAACGAAGATTTGGCAGGATTTATTTTTGTATTCGTGTCGTTTATCCAAGCTGTCACCTTATCAAGAGCACGCTGAGGCGCTGTTCGTAGGGTATATGGACCCCCTGTCAACATAATTGCAGTATCATCTGCAAATTGTGCAACCAAGCAATTGTCGCTAGTTGGAAAATTGTGAGTGTACAGCAGGTAAAAATAGGGCCCCAACACGCTACCCTGCGGTACCCCAGCCGTGATATGCCGGACCGTTGAATTAGTACTGCCAATAACTACATTGAAAGTGCGATCGGCTAAGTAGTTTTTTATCAACAATACCAAGTTTCCAGGTATGTGAGGCTTTAATATGTCAACCAGCTTTTCATGTTGTAGCTTATCAAACGCCTTTTCCGTATCGAGGTGTATGCTTATTGTTTCACGGCGAGCGTTTAAATTTGTTTGAATTTCTTTTACCATCCGGTGTAGTTGTTGAACTGCCGAGTGTTTTTCTCTAAAACCCAGCTGATAGTCTGGTATAAGAAGGTCCAAGAATGGTTTTAGCTTCGATAACAGTAGTCGTTCGAATACCTTTGACATTATGGGTAGTAGGCTAATAGGCCTATAGCTGTTCACGCTCTCGGCATTGGTAGAGGGCTTTGGAACCAGGATGACACGAGCCAACTTCCACAACCGGGGATAATGCTTCTCTCGCAAAATAGCGTTGTAAATGTTGAGCAAGAGCACTAGTGGCTTCCTTGGCAATCCCGCTAGCATACGCTTGGTGATTTCATCATGCCCCGCCGCCTTTTTGGGTTTGAGACTTTTAATTTGACGTCTGACTTCCTGTGGCGTAAAATGAATGTGCTCATCAGGCCTCAAATCAGAATGCTGATTTTGGAGGGAGAAGCTCCCAGGATTTGGTGAAAACTGCTTCTCGAACACATCGGCAAAGAGGTTAGCTTTACTTATCCCATCTGTTATCCATTTCCCATTATTCTTTATCGGAGGTATGGGCTGGCGTTTTCTAAGGATGTATTTAGTATGAGTCCATAGTGATCCATCATCAGGGTTGAGAGCTCGCAGCTTACCCTCGTAAGATTCAGTTGCCATATCCCTAAAATATTTTTTAATTTCTTTATTCAATGAATTTAATTTTGTTTTATACGGGCGAAACCTGTACTTTTTCCACAGCCTGAGCACGCATTTTCTGTGTTTCATCAGGGCGTCAATCTGTGGAGGTAAGGAGTTTCTTAAAATAAGGGAACTTTGGGTTGTATGCATAGTTCTAGCTGCAAAGCGGGCCGCGTTTTGGAGTAATTTTTGAAAATCGAACACAGCTGCATCAATTTGGGCAGGTGTTTTGAGCGGAATTTTCAGTGATGTATGTTCATTGAGATACTCTATATACTTGCTAAATATAATATTTACATTTTGCCTGGGCGGTAGCGGGTTGATTGAGGCATATATGTAAATAATCACAGGCAAATGATCGGAGGACAACTCGTCCATCACTTGACACTCCGAAACACGCACATTTTTTGAAACATAAAAATCAATCACGTCCGGAGATGCACCCGAGTTTGGAATGTGTGTGCTTTCTTCAACGTACGACGCCGTAGCGCGAACCCTAGTTAGTGCATCCTGCAAATTTAGCCCTCGCTTAGTTGTAACGCGCGATCCCCAAAAATTGTGCTTCGCGTTGAAATCTCCCCCGATGATATAATTTGTGTGTAACTCGTGTAACAGTGCAACCCAGTCCCAGGTAGATGGGTTCATATCCGGAGGTGCGTAGATAGCTGAAATCGTTATGTTTCCAGCATCCGTGGGTAGGGACACTGATGCCACTTGGTATTCAGGTTCCCTGATGGGCGGTAGAACGTTGAAATTCAAAGATTTTTTAATGATGAGCAGAGAACCACTCCGTCTATTTCCTGTTGGGTGATCCGCTCGAACTATGCGATAAAATGGGAGTGCAAACGGCATACCATCCGCTAGTTTTGTTTCGGAGATAAGGGCGATGTCAATATTCTCTCTAGTTAGAAAATCCATCAGCTCGTGCTTTTTGTTTGATATACCAAATGCATTCCATGACATGATTTTCAAGTGCTCAATGAAACAATTCATATTGCTTTTAACAACTGAGACATGACCGACGGTCTAGAGATGGCTTGTAGTAACGGGGTGATCGCAGTTATCAGTGGAGTTATTATTGCGACCAGGTTGTTTACAGCTTGTAAGACCTGCGATATCTGATCCACATTTGAACCTTTGGTGACGGTAGAATAGTGCGGGCCAGTCCATTCCGGCAGGGTAGATGTTGTTCTCGAAGGGGGATTTTGTCCATTATCACAAGTTGCAGGTTCTGACGTGATGGGGGGGAAATCCTGATTTGACTCTCTATTTGGAACAGTACCTACCTTCTCCGAGGTCACACAATTTCTTGACGTCGGAACGTTGGTTGCACGATTGGCGTGTGACAACCTGCGAATATTGGTACCTCTTGCCTGCAAGTCCTTATAATAATTACAGCCCTTATAATTAGCTGTATGCGGACCTCGGCAATTCGCGCACGTAGCCGTCGCGTGTGCGGGTTTGTTACAGTCCTTCGTATTATGATTTGAGCCACATTTGACACATTTGGGATTCTTAGAACAGTAATTCTTAGAATGCCCGAAGTCCTGGCAGTTTGAGCATTGGATGATTTCTTTCTTTGGTTTTGGGGGTTCAATTTTAACTTTAAAGCAACAAATATTGGCAATATCGAAAATTTTTTGGTTATATTCATTTGGTTCCAGGTCCAGAAAAAATAATGGCAATTTGCTCTTTGTGATTGGATGTAGCACGGGATATAATTGACGAGGGGTGAATCCGTGATCTTTTAATTCCTCAACAACTAAAGCCGTGTCAAATGACGGATGAATTCCGCGAATTACCACACGGAACGCTTTTTCGTGCTTCATCTGAAACGTATGATATTCCAATTTTAACGTTTTAAGCATATCGATGGTGCCTCTATAATCGTCACTTGTCGCCAAACGAGTTTAACATATGTGGCAGTGGAACTCATTACGAATTTGTCTTTACAAACATCTTTTAACTTGTTGAACAGGTTTGAGCTGTCACTTACATTATGTACGTAAACAGGTGGAGGCTTATCCTTGCGTGCATCCGTAGGTGTTTCATTTATTCCGGTGTCCATATCCTGCAACTCCTGGAACCGGTTCGATGTCGGTACATTTGGGACATCCATATACGCTTTACGCTTACGTGAAAGTTCTCCGTGTTCATTACCCAGTAGTTGAGGTAATGTAGGCTGGGAGAGGTGAATCCCAGGAGCGGGGTTCGTCGCTTGGCATTGACTCATTCGCGATAACGGGTTAGCGATAAAGATGTTTACTCATCGACCGCTCGATCGCAATCTAAGAAATAAGATTGTTTCACGTAAGATACAGTTTCCTTGAATTACTAGGAGAATCAAAGCCGAAATTTTGCTGACCCAGGCCGCATCAACTAACCCCAAGAGCTGACGTAGGACGAGATCTTGAAAGGTAAGTAGTGAAGAAGACTTTGGAACAAGTAGGTTATTCTCCATAAGAAACGCCGGTTGTACCAATTTGAAACCGATGGTATGTATTACAGACAACCTGGAGACAATAAATATGACCCTCAACCCTCTGTCAGAAATTTGCCAAGCTGGATTTAAGCCTGGCATATCAATACATTCCTCTTGATGACTCCTTCAAGGATCATCAGATGACGACAATATCCACGCACAAGGGGTTTACGTCTTCCGTATGGGGTAGCCCCAAATAAATTTCAAAGAATGGAGCTCTCGTAGAAGGTATAGAAGGTAGGTCGCGGTTCTCCTGGACGACCTACTAATCGTTGGAATGGATCTTCCAGAGCTGGTGAAGCGCTTGCGCCAAGTTTTGAGCAAACTTCAGGAAGCTGGGCTCACGCTAACAGAAACTGAATGCGACTTAAGAAAAGAATATCTTGTATACTTGGGGTTTAAAATTGATTGGGATGGTCTTAACACGACTGACGAAAAAGTCGAAAAGACGAAAAGGGAGCAGTATGTGGTGCACCAAAACCAAAAGACGTAAAAACCCTTCAGTCGTTCCTCGGTTTTGTGACTTACGTAGTTAAATTCCTTCCAAATGTCGCGGACATCTTGTCCCCTCTCTATCGATTGCTAAAGAAGGATGCGACATAGGTTTGGGACTCGACTTGTGACGTAGTTTTCGAAAAGATTAAAACCATCGAAGTTTAGGACATTATGATCCGGACGTACCTCTGCGTCTCACAGTGGATGCGTCAAATCAGCAATAGCCGTTTTTTCTCAACCTATCAATGGTAGTGACTTGCCAATAGCATGCACGAGTCAAACCCTGACACCACCTGAACAACAGTATTCCTCAATACACAAGAGGCTCTAGCAATCATCTACTCGGTGAAGAAATTCCATATTTATCTGTTCGAGCGTAGATGGACTCTTGCAATTGATCATAAGCCGCTACTGGCCATCTTCGGCCCAAAAGTGGGCATTCCAGGTAAGGCAGCTAATAGATTGTATCGATGGGCCATCTTTTTTATCTAATTGTACGTACGACATGGATTACGTTTCAACTACAAAAACTTCAACCCAACTTCCTGCGTTTCTTGACTATAGGAACACCAAGGACCTAACAACCGGTATCGCGCCGGCTGAAGCCATGCCTGGACTAGTTCGTAGTAGTTTAGATTTGACCCACGATCATGTCCATAAACAAGCGACGCAGAAAGCGGACCATGGCAGTGGTGATGCACCTGGAAGGCTCTGGGTCTGGGCGAAGAACTGCCGTAAGTCAGGGGATCCTTGGATCGCGGGTTGAGACGGAGCTGGGTCCTCGACGTGTGAGCGTATTCATCCCTTAACTCAATTTCACATGGGTGAGGCACGTCAACCAGCTTCACGCTGTTACGATTCCGAGTGGTCTGATTTCTATCACGGAAACTTCGGACGTAGGTACCCAATCGACTCCTCAGGATGTGGACACCCCCGATCAAAAGTTCCCCAGATTTCCATGTGTTTTCCCGGTTTAGGGAGGTTCTGGAAAAAGGGAAAGGCCCATGTGCTTTGATCGACCATACTCCTGAACGACATCCTTTTACTCCACCACGACGAAATATCACGGGACCGAGACGGTTGATAGATGAGATAACAAAATTAAATGTCTTCATCATTCAATTTTAACAAGTCATCTTTACTTTTAGAATGATACATAAATTGTAAACCGAAACGTTGAATTTTATTGACTATTCAGTAAGAGAAATTGACCGAGATATGTAGAGAACGTTATTTATATCTTGTCAGCTGTCATATACTTTATTTGGTAATTTCTGTTTTGTTGGGAGAGAGGTGTAACATCCCTAATCCTCCAGTAGAAGCAACGAGACGCTCCAAGACGCCTCGAAAGCTCTCTAACATTCTAGGCCTTCTTACCTTATATCGCACCCGTCCTGGAATACTGTCACATCTCAAAAAATTCATTTTTCTGTTTGTGACGGCAGCGTCTAATTTGCTCGTAGAATAGAGCACCAAGCGCAGTCCAGTAGTTGCCCCCGGACAGCGGTAGTTACAGTTTCATGTTGAGGGAATTCGCCTGCTGCAATTGCTGCATACTGTTACTTCTTTCACTCCAGTAATAACCTTGAACCCATCTGGTCCTTTTCGCGATGTGACATTATTCCACGACGGGTGCGATATATAGGAGCGCGCTTGTAAATAAAGACCACTGATAAACGTGACTGATGTGAATACTTATTATAGGACCCGAACCCCTACATTACTCAATAGATGAAGATGAGTCCAGAAACTGCCGCACCCCAGGTGTGGGTACGTACGAGTCAGAAAATGTATTTTGAAATGAGGTTTTGGAGAAAATCACAGGGGTTGGTCATTCCTCGAGCCAGGCGTATGGAGACTCATTTCAATCGATTCAGCGTCCATAACCTCTTCTGGTGGGCGCCAATTGTTCCGGGACACGTCTCATTGGATCCAAAAATTTAGTGGAAAATAATTTTTCACACGTCTAGATCGCCAAAAATCTCGAAAATCCATTTTTCAAGATACACATTTTGACCCCTACCCCACCCTAATTCGGTCCGATCGGTTTTGAAAAGTTTCGAGGACCAATTAGAGCGAGGAATGGACCCCTGACCCGAATTTCAGATATTTAGAGAATTTTCTACTACCATGGACGGCGGACGGATATTTCACTTTTTTGGTTGGTTATTCCTTGAATAATCAACCTTTATTTTCATGCAAAAATTCAATCTCTACGATTCGGCAAAAAACAATTTTCTGGACGTTTCAAGGTGTCTAGATCAAAATTAGGAAATGTCCGTCCGCCGTAAGCTATCCTCGCCGACTTTGATAGTACAAATTATTCTAAAAATCTGAAATTTTAGTCAGAGTCCGTATACGGCTCCAGTTGGTCTTCGAAACTTTTCAACCCGATCGGACCAAATTTTGGTGGGGTAGGGTCAAAATGTGAATTTCGAAAAATGGATTTTTGAGATTTTTTGCAATCTAGGTGTGTGGGTGTAATTTTCCACTGAATTATGGACGCTGAATCCAATGAAAAGGGTCCCAGAACGATTGACACCCACTGGAAGAGGTTTAGATTAAAATGGGTTTCTATCTACTTAATTAAAATGTGAGTTATCGAGATTTCTGGTATCTGGGCGTGTGGGGTGCCCTTTTTTACCAATGTTGGACGCTATATCGATTGAAATGAGTCAGGCCACACTCACTGTTTTCCCCCATTGTCTCCATGCTCCTGATCCAAGGAATAACCAAATGAAATCATTTGCAGCGCTTTGTTTGGTTATTCCTTGAATAATCAACCTATGTTTCCATGCAGAATGTCCACCTATCTGATTTGCCCAAATGTTTATTTCGTGGCGTTCAAAATGAGTAAATGTTCGTCCGCCGTCTGTGTCGTTTTTATTCTTGGACAAATTTTCTAAAAATCTAAAATTTTGGCCAGGGACCCGTTTTTGGCTCTAGTTGGCTCATCTTGTGAGGACAAGCGAAACTTCTCAGCCCGAAGGACCAAATTTGGATGGATGGGGTAAGGGTCAAAATGTGTATTTCGAAAAATGGATTTTCGACAATTTCGCGACCTAGGCGCGTGGGGTATTATTTTCAACTAAATTTTGGACGCTCACTCCATTAAGATTGGCGCCCACTGGAAGAGGTTATGGGTCAAAACGGATATCCTACCTATCTGCCGTTTTCGAGATTTCTCAAACCTAGGCGTGTGGGGTATCATTTTCCTTAAATGTAGGACGCTGGATCGATTGGAATGAGTCAGGTACTCTCCACACTCATTCTTTCTTCCCATTTTCTCCATGCTCCTGGTCCAAGGAATTGCCAACGCTCATTAACCTTAGGGCTAATATTGGGGTGGGGGGTAAAAATGTGTTTTCCGATAAATATATTTTCGTCGATTTAGCGTGGGGTATCATTTTCTCAGTAAATTTTGGACGCTCCAGGTCACTCCATTCTCACTGTTTCCCCATACCCTTGCCCAGAGTAATTACCAACCCGTGTTTTGCACAAGTTGTTTGTAATCACGTACAACTCCGACACCCAAATTCATGAGCTATCATTTTTCCAAACTGCATCCGAACTTCTAGGCCGAGAAGAGGGCAAACGTGAAAAAATTGTAATTTTCCTGAACGTAACATGAGATAGGTACCTAGCTGGTGCCAATTTTTCATGTTCCCATTAACTTAACCAAATGCGTGGTGCCAGCCATTGATTATACGAGACATATTGAACAACCTCCTAGCAGTGTTCTCCGCGTCACGCGAACAACTCACAATGAGGAACATGACTAGCCGACTCTTATTAGTGGGAGCATTCGTCTCACCAATGATATTTGCTGCAGACGGCGAGCGCTTTCAACGTTATGACGTCATTGTCAAGCGAACTACTTCCTAATTTCCTACTGATGGCCTTACACTGAATACCACAAGCTTGTTCACTAATAATAATAATAATAATAACCGTGCCACATTTCGGATCTGGGTGTGATGCCACTAACAAGACTAATGAACAGCTGAATGTGATGAGGCCATTCTACATTATGATTTCGAATGTAAGCGGTGGGTAGACAGGTTATCATGGCTCGGATACGAGAAACAGCATGTGAACACTCACCTGACCCCAATCTTCCGCTTCTTCCAATTTCGCTAGTGGAGCCTCAAACTGAAGCTCGGCCATCTTGGCCGTAGTATCACGCATGCTGTTTGGGACTGGACTGCTTCCGTCGTCCGTCTCCTTCCTCCTCCCTTCTGCACATGACCATTGCCCCTCAATCCCCACTCAATATGATGTTCGGAGAGGGGCACTAGCCGTTCAGGATCACGTGAGAGCAGTGTCCTTTCCTTTCCATAGTAAGTCCTCTGTCTAGGCATACTCGTCCGCAGCTAATACCGTTTAGCAGCCAGATTAGATTCCACGTTTTGCAGTGTGATTTTCTCCTTGCTGCTCGTTCTCAACAAGGTGTAAAGGGAAGGATTAACCAGCCGCGGATCTAGAAATTTTTTCGGGGGGGGGGGGGGGGGGGGTTCACAGGGGTAAAATCAAATGCTAAAAAAAAAAAAAAAATAACCAAACAAACAAAATGAACTAAATTTTTTCACTTTTTCAATCTCTTAACAATAAAGTCCATTTTATTCCAATCCATTATTTATTCATAATTTGATTGTTTATGTCAAAACTCTACTAAAAATTTCAAACATTTCAAAATTCTACCTGGTTGGGGGGAGGGTATGACCCCCGTGACCCCCCCCCCCCCCCCCCCTTTGAATCCGCGCCTGCCAGCCATGGTTAACAGTGTTTTCATAACAGGGAAAATTTTTACCTCCTGAGGGATAAACGCTGCAAATTCTTCCACAATTTATTAATCCTTGGAGCAAGACTGGGGGGGGGGGGAGGTGTGTGAAGTGTCCTGAACTCATCTCGATGGATTCCAAAACCTAGCAAAATAGATTGAGCGTCCAACATGTAGTGGAAAATAATACCCCACATGCCTAGTTCACGAAAAGCCATTTTCACGTTCACCCATACCCCCCTCCCCTTAATTTGGTCTGAAAAGTATCAAGGATCAACTAGAGCTGTGTACATTCCGAGTTTGGTGAAAATGAACCCTCATCCGCCTTGGCTTTCATGCCCTCACAAAATCCTGATGGTAGGAATACCAATGAGGCCAGTGAATCATACATCGTTGCCCTTGCTAATAACATAGCAAGAAAATTGAATTAAATATTAAAGAGTATAATCCAGTTTTGCCCTAAATTTACTTTTCAACATTTCAGTGATTTGGTGTCTCATATTAGGTCAGCGATCTCTCATGCACACAAATGCTTCTCATATGGCTAATCATTCTAGTAATATCTTATTTTTCTGAAATAAAGTGGACATTTTGGGGGAGGGGGGGGGGGAGGATTACTGGTAGGTACACGAAGTGCCCATGTCATCCCTTGACGGAACGGAGATATTGACATCCCTTGGAGCATGATAATGCTCATCTGATATTTTGTTAGATAGTTTGTTTGTTGAAACAGCAATGGAAAATTGAAATTTCGTCTCCTAGGTACCTATCATTTTGAGGACATTTAACTGTTATGTTTATGAGAAGGAGGCATGGAAGGAGCCCTCCTTCTTTTAAGGAAGGAGGGCTCAACCAGATCGATACTCGGGTTGCTTCATAGGGGTGGCTATGGAACCAGAACTCAAAACGCGTTCGAGATCACGTGTGAGCACAGCCTATTCCTTCCTCAAAGACTGAGAGTCTAGGCATACTCATTTACAGCTAATAATTAACCATGTTTTGGTTTAATATTCTCTGATTAATTACTTTATGAGTTGAAATTTGATTGCGCCCTCCTCCATTTCGGATCAAATGACACTGGGACGGTTGGCACAACTGTAACTACCCCTGTGTTCTACTAAGCTGTTCTCATTCTTCTTTCTACCACATAATTTTTTGTCATTAATCATCATTAACCAGGTAACATGATTATACATTGTTGGAATAAAACCCTGAGACTCCTGGCATTCTGATCCATCCCTAGAGCCTGTTTGAATCAAACTAGATAGAATAATAACCTCTAGCGAGACAGCCCACAATCTATGTGCTTCGTCCTGGGCATCGTCTGGGTGTCCGAATTCAGCGGACTATGAACTACCGATGCCAAAGCATTGTGGACAACTACTCAATTCTAGGCACTTCCTTAGTCTACCCACTTCCGTACTAAGCGACTCATTATAATAGAAGGACCCATCAGTCGCCTGCATGACGTTTCCATGATGACCCAGCTGCTCTTATAGCGTCTCTGCATGTTCTCATCCATCTTGAAACTGTGATATAATATTTCCTGCTTGTGCTCAAGTGTTATACCATGTATAAAGCTGCTAAATACTTATCTAAACCTTTGTCGGATATTCCCCACCATCCAGGTCCAGGTCAAAGCAAGTTGTAAGTAGTAGTTGAAACCAATATCGCAACAATCGACAATCTTTGAATGAAACGAACTATGGGAACATCATTTGAGAATTCCTTAAGAATTTAGAACAAGTTATACGCGAAATATTATTAGTCTATAAATCAGCTGGTAATTAGCCAGTAGGTATTTGGCTTGGATTTGTTCTTTTCTCATTCTCGTTCTATGGCCGTGTGCTGAATAAAAGCTGTCTGTGCGCTTCCACATCTTATTACGATTCTTGACAGAAGGAATGATGAAGATAAATCAAAATAGTTTTGAACCGATATGCTATGCACAATAAGCAAAAAGTGGCAATCGATTCAAAATCAGCAACCCAAAAAACATAAAAACCCCACAGGTCGCTTCATGGCACTGGGGTTGTGTAATGATAGCTGCAGCTAATAGATATGACTTTTATAATAATTATTACACTAATAATTACACAGTGTTTAATTTGTGAGGATAAATGGAAAACATTTTCACTGAACCACCTTGTCATCTGATTCTAACATTTGCTGTTGTTTTTCTGCTAGTTATCACTAATAATAAGTAGTTTTTTAGGCTTGATGAAACGCAATGTAGAGAAAACAACAAAAAATACGATTTTTTTTCTTTTAATTGGTAAAACAGAACGTTAGGTACCTGGTCAGCGATCTCTCATGCACACAAATGCTTCTCATAGGCTCATCATTCTAGTAATATCTTATTTTGCAGAAAAAAGTGAACATTTTGGACGGGGTGGGGAGGGAGGACTGGTACACTGAGTGCCCTTGACATCCCTTGACGGAACGGAGATATAGACATCCCTCGGAGGGTTAAACGGAATTTGCAGCCTTTTTCATCAATTCCACCACAGTCAGTCCAACATTAGTCCAATGAATGACTCTGTAAGACCACCAGGCCCAGGCACCAGGTCTTCAACCTTTTATCATGTAAGGGCCAAAGGCTTCAACTTGATCGAAGAGATTGTGTACCATAGCATTCTTCCCTTGTAGCCTGAAGCTGGGTTCACATGGACGCGGTTTCTCCATTAGCGGCCACTGCGGTAGAATGGTGGGGGAAATACGTTTTGAGTTTGGGTGTTCACATGGATGCGGTGCGGCAAGCGCGTTCGTGGAACTGATTGGTGGCAAATCGGAGATAACAAAAATGAGATAACATAAAACGACAAAAACAGCTGGAAGAACTGTGCCGAGACCCACTGCGCATGCGTAAAGCCAGCTAAAGCTTTCTTTTTTTTTAGCTAGCTTAAAGCTGGGTTCACATGGATGCGGTTTTTCCGTTGGGCGGCAAATGCGTTGCGTAAATGGAGGGAACAGTAGGTGTGGCGAGTCCCGGACCCATTCCAATCGATTCAGCGTCCAAAATTTAGTGGAAAATGATACCCCACACGCCTAGGTATCAGAAATCTATAAAACACATATTCAAAATGGGTAGATAAATACCCATTTTGACCCATAATTTCTTCCGTCGGGTGCCAATTGTGCTGGGACTCATTGCATTGGATTCAGCGTCTAGAATTTAGTGGAAAATGATACCCCACGCGCCAAAAATCTCGAAAATCCAATTTTTAAAAACACATTTTGGGCTGATCAGAGATGGTTGACCCCCCTTGGACATGAATAATAGGTTGATTATTCAAAAAACAACCAACCAAAATTGAACATAATGGAATAAAGGTCTGCCAGACCTCGTAACTTCCAGGAAAGAAGGGGCAAATAACAATTTTTTCGCTCTTGTCAGAACCCAACTGAGGCTGCCTGATGGGTACTCTTCTGTAATTCCCCACTTCCCAGACTGTCCACCGTACAAAGTGGGGGGTACCGGTATTCCGTCTAGAGTTAATATAAGCCTACTTACGTCATAAGGAGAAGAGTGAAATTTGGGCGTCGATTCCGTGTAACTGCATCCGTCGGAAGCTTCTGCCAGGATTTTCTTGTATTCTTCGTCAGACAACGGGAACTGCCTCGGCTCGTAATGAAATCCCTGAAAAAGAAGAAAAGGATCACATTGAATTGATCTGGCGCGTAATTATAATTTTTTGGTTCTAATTTAGAGGTCCTTACGGGCTAATTCTCGAAAATCAATGTCGATCTCAACCCGATTGGCGCACGATGAAACCAAAACGCAACCTTATAATATTTTTCTTCTCGAGTTTTTCCCAAGGTTTGGGTGACCCTAATTTACAATTATTCGTAGTTGCAACATTATTCAAGAAAAACTTTAGGTTGAGCACTAGAGTGGTATAACTAAATTTTATATTTATACCTAAATAAATGACCAATAAAGAGGAAATTTCAGCGCAGGTGTGATTCCAATCAGGGGCTTCTATGTAAGCAAGGGCTTACATGACATTTCAACTTGGGCTTTGCGTCCAATTACCACATGTATGGTGTCGTGGACGTGGTCAGCCGTCCTCCAAAGTTGAATATGAACTCATTGTGACCAAATCACGGCTCTTCATTGTTTCTAATCAATCTCATAGCCACCGTGATATAATATTTGGGCGGCTGGCCCACTTGATCAAATCAAGCCAAATACCTAGGAATGACGCTTAACGCCAAACTTAGGTGGAAGGAGCATGCCAAGAAAAAAAGCCGAGTTTATGATCAAATTAAGAAGAATGTACTGGCTTATTGGTCGTCGGTCCTCCACGACCATTAAAAATAAATTGCTTTTGTACAACCAGGTACTGAACCTGTCAGGGCATACGATGCTTAGCTAAGGGGGTGCACGACTATCACGTGTATGGTGTCGTGGACGTGGTCAGCTGTCCTCCAAGGGTGAATCTGAACTCGTTGTGACCAAATCGCGGCTCTTCATTGTTTCTAATCAATCTCATAGCCATCGTGAAGTACTTTTTGGGGGGCTGGCCCACTTGATCGAATCAAGCCAAATACCTAGGAATGATGCTTAACGCCAAACTTAGGTGAAAGGAGCATGCCAAGAAAAAATCCTCGAACCAGGCGCACAGTGGGAGTGGCGGGTCACAGACCCATTCCAATCGATTAAGGGTCCAAGATTTAGTGGAAAATGATAACCCACACACCTAGGTACCAGATATCTCGAAAACACGTATTCAAAATGGGTAATAGATACCCATTTTGACCCATAACCTCTTCTAGTGGGTGCCAATCGTTCTGGGACCCACTTCATTGGATTCAGCGTCCAGAATTTAGTGGAAAATGATACCCCACACACCTTCTGTTCTTTGTAACTGGGCTTGCTCCGTTTCTCTCATAAATAAACCTTTGAATCACCTGGATGAATGTATTTGTATTTATTGCCAAATGGCTACACAACACACAAATTTGAAAGCAATGCAGGACACGGTAATGCGGACTTTTTCTTACCTCAGGAATGTACTCCACGTTGACATGAAGGGCCTGAGGAACCTCAGTGACGGAGGCCTTGGACGACGAGACGGTTCGACGTCGCGACGCCGACGACACGGCGGCCGACGGGGCAGGAGGCGGGTCGTCGGGCGGAGCCGGAGTCGCCGGTGGGCTCGTCAGTGAGTCAGCCGTAGCTCCCGGGTCCGGTGACATGGGATCTGATAGAAAACATCATTTATTTTTAATTAAATATTACAATTTTAATTTTTTTTTTTTATTTTTTTAATATTTATTTTATTTTATTTTTATTTTATTTATTTATTTTTTTCATCTTTCAGCTCATAGCTTGTTCTGGACTTTTGACCCACGAAGACACAAATAATTTCGTTTTACCACAACCATCAATTAAATATTAAATATTATTATTGAATAATATTAAAATATTATTTTTATTAAATATCACAATTTTAATTTTTTTTAAATATTTATTTTATTTTTATTTATTTTTTTTTTTTTTCACCTTTCAGCTCATAGCTTGTTTGGACTTTTGACACACGAAGACACAAATAATTTTGTTTTACCACAACCATCAATTAAATATTAAATATTATTAAAATATTATTTTTAACTAAATATTACAATTTTATTTTTTTTAAATATTTATTTATTTTATTTTATTTTATTTTTTTTTTTATTCACCTTTCAGCTCATAGCTTGTTTTGGACTTTTGACACACAATACACAAATAATTTCGTTTTACCACAACCAACAAGAATTTAAAATGAATTCGCTTTCACATTCGCATTCATCCCCAATAACAAGTATTCGCACCCATTCGAAACGGTATTCCGAAACAACAAGACTTAAAATATAATTAAATCTTCAATGTTGTCATCCCTTATTTGAGAAAAACCCTTCGTTCCTTCAGAATGAAACGAATTGTGACTACATTCTCAGATTTAGCATTGAATTTCCAGTACGCATAGCGTATTCATCATTCAA